>JBAMAX010004851.1:0-55939 GCA_037043745.1 Chymomyza amoena
GATTATATGGTACAATCGGGAGTGAGGCGACAGAATCCGTGGTGAATAATGCTACCTTTAGAAAGATCCCGCGATGCGTAGTAAAAGGTAAAGAGGGACTAAGCTACTTAACGCTTCAGAGTGCGGGAGGGGGTTTGCAGAGGCGTCACCAGATATAAAAATCATATGGAAAAACGTCAATAATATTCCGTAACTGTGTCACAAAGGGGAGGCTATATTGTGACGAATATCATCGTCACGTAGTTTATGGATGATCGCCAAAGAGTTTAGGGAGAAGGTGAAACGGCTTCTGGACTAACCCAAGTATTTAGAGCGTGGCGTCGACGTGTAGAGATGCAAAAGGACCGTACAAAAAGTGCGCACTGAGAAAATGGGGCCAACACTGACAGAGTGATGATAGTCATCATTGTCATTAAAGCCAGATAGAACTGCCTGAAAACACCAATCAAAGATATGATGTAGTGAATGCTGCTTAGCCATGACGGACTCCCGGCAGCTATCAAGCGGCTTAGGATCAATAATGTGATCGGGGCCAATGGGGTGCCGGCAAGTCGCTCAAGACTGGTATAAAGAAGATCCACGGGATCCACGGATCCGCGGGGTGATTTTTAGATACGAACCCCCCAAAATTATGAAAAATTTGAGTCTTTTGCGAACTCAGATAAACATACTCTTCGAAGAGAGGAATCCACCTCACCCAAGACCAATTCATATAACCGCACCTGGGGTCACTACATCATAAGCGCCACCTATCATGGTATTAGTTCTTTCCATCCATTGTAAAACATTTTAGGAAGTTATTTCCATTTTTTTTTATCGCATGATAAGAAGGTGTAATGATGTTTTGAAGATATTCAAGCCATTAAAAAAGATACTAAAATACCCAATCAGCATCGACTGAAAAGATATTTAAACCACGTCAAATCCTTTAAAGCATTCATGAAAATGAAAAGACATCCATCATCTATTTGTTAATTATAAACAAGCATTTGGTTGCTTATTGTAACATCTCTTAAGCTGTAGATCTCCAGAAAGGTAGAAAAAAACTTTCCAATCCTGTTGAAACTGTGATGACAATTATTCTGCCGAAGCTCCCAGAGTAACGAACTAAAATATTTCGCAATTCATCTAACACCTTCTGTTAGCTACCATTGTCTCGATAAAAGGATAAACTGGACTTAACTGGTATACTCAGGAATCCTTTTTATCACATAAAAATGTAAAAAAATGTTGTCCAACTACTTTGTACGCTTTTTGTTGCCACTCACGTAATCCTTTTCGAACATTTTAAAGCCATTTTACAAAACTTGTCCACAATTTAAGATCCTACGCTGACGTTTCCCTTATTTTTTTTTGTCGACTGTTGTAATACATGAACCTATAATTATGTCAGCATATCCTTTATGCCTGATCCACTGTATGATCAGTGTGGTGCAAACTACCTGCTTACATCCCTGAATGTCGTTTCGGCGCACTCTCTGGCCACACTAACAAACCAAACAACTTGAGGGCACATATAAAAAGCCTCCACCAGCAATAAAGACAACAACAAGAACAACAACATAAAAACCGGATCGAAAAGAGAAAAAATTGAAAACTAACTGCCCCCTGTCTTTATTTATATTACGATACACATTTCGTGCATAACCATAACCAAGTAAACGACTCCCTGATCAGAGGGTGTGTGTCCCGGCTAAAGAGTAGCGTTTACCTTTTGCTTTATTTTTGTTCTTTTTTCTTCCATCATACTTGGCAATCTGCATTGAAGCGCAGTGGCAGTGGCAGGAGCAGCAGCAGAAGACTCAAGCCCGACCTTACCCCTTCCACGGCTGCGCACTCTGCAGCGTGTTGTAATAATTATGGAAAATGCAGCGACGGCGACGGCAACGTCAACGGCATGCTTCCTTTGCTACGCATGCGCATGGGCATGAGTACGGGTATGGTTATGGGCATGGGCATGGTCATGGACATGGGCAATGAGCTATGATGAAAAACAACAAGATCATAATAAATAATAATAACCCAGGTTGCAATAGAAGGCAACGACGGCTGCGGGAACGGCAGCCGCGCGGGTAACAAGCGCTAATTATCGACAACAAGCTAAAAACGGCGGCCTACAATTACGCAGCGCGTCAACAGAGGCAGCGGCAGCGATGCCGACAGCGACGTCGACGGCGGCAGCAGCAACAAACTAAACAGCCCCAAACTGTTGAGCTGTAGTGAGTAGTTAGGGTAGCCCTACGCAGCTCTAGCATGCGGGCATATGTGTGTGTGTGTATCTATGTGTGTTGTGTGCATGTGTGTGTGTGGATGCGGACGCAGTGCGCCATTAAAATTTACACAGTTTTTTTTCACTCAATTTTTTTTTTTTGTGTTTGTTACAGTGCGCGGCCTTTCTCCCATTGGCGGCGCGCAAACTTGTTAACTTCTTGCCATGATGGCCATCATGCAACCGAGCTTACAGCAACAATATTAACTGCGGCATGCATGCATGCAACAACAAACTGAGGCAGAAGCGCTAATTCTGGCACACCAAAGTGGACATACTCTGGAATATTGCGAGTATATCGTATATCTATAGATTGTTGGATAAAGTTTGGGAAAACAATGACAAGTTTGAAGTGTCTGAAACAATTTTGAAATACAGCTCAAAATCTTTTTTGTATTAGCTTTCCAGGCCTAATTCTAGTTTTTTTTTAGACACCACTCCAATAACTTTCTGTCAATCTGGGACTTTGAATGGAGCTGTTCCGCTCGGGAGTGGAAAAGTGCCCGTGGGTTTGATATAAGTTCTTCAGAAAATTGGAAAGCTTCTAGGGCTTAGATATGCTCACTTTTCTCTTGCCGGCCCAAAATGAGGGAATTGAAACCGCTGAACTTTAGACTCAAACGGCTAACATTTCGCCTGAGTTTCCAGCACCCAATTTTTTTCAGGTCCGCGCGGTCTATGGCTGTATGGAGCCTGATTTAAGCCCATTTATATAAAATATTTTGCTTATTTACCATTTTATGCTTTATTACCCTTAATTTATTCGAAATACCACTTTGATGAGGCCCTACGCTCAACTTAAAGTCAAGGATTGCAGAGGAGACCCCTTGATCAAAAAGTTCCCGGAATCATCACCTTGTGGAGCTCTTTGTCACCTAATTTAATGTTTATTTTTCCAATAATTGCAACATCTGTCATTGACTTCTAAGAAATTTTGGTTTCTTAACAGCATTTTTCCTTCTGTACTATTCCCACTAATCCCTAAATCATATAGAAAAAACTGAGTTATATTCGAAGTCTTAAATAAGCCGCGCTTAAAAAGCAAACCAGCGCTCAAGGCTTCAGATATAACCTCCAAAAATCCAAAACAATTTATTTTAGTGATGGTTTTGAAAAATATTTTTTACATTGGATCTCTGATTCTAAATCGGCGAATGGCGAAATGGCTAGCACCTCTATCAACTGTGTAAAAATCATCAAAATCGGAGAAGGTTGCCAAAAAAAATGGCCCGCTTCACTTATTTTTGCCGAAATACTAGTTCTAAAAAGAGAAGTACGCCATGATCTCGAATTTAACTTCATATTTCTTTATTTCATTAGTTAATTGAGTCGTAGCTCTGATGTGCTTGGATTTTTGTACCTCGAACTTCGATTCAGCGATAACACTCGTTTACACGAAAAATTTTCCTTTCCAAAAAAGTTATTTTCGGGAAATTTTGAGTCAAAAAGCACGAAATCGACAAGTTTTTTTTTTCTTAAGCACTGCTTTTGGGATATTTATTCGTTAATGTCTCAAGAACAAAATTTGGTAGCGAGATTAGAGAAGTTTAGATCGAAAGTTATTTATGTGCTTTGACAGTAATGTACAGATTAAGGAAAAATTTATGGAAATTACTCACAAAGCCGAAAAGTGAATTTTTCGACAATTTTAATTTAAAAACTTCAGATCGCTTTTTGTAAACGAAAAAAAATGTTTTTTTTTAGTTTTACATTTTTTTATCAATAAATTTTGGAAAATTATTTAAACAATGACTGGAGCAGCTATTCTCAATTGGGGCTAGGTGCTACATACGCACTAGTATTTATTATATACAATTCCTGAACTGATTCTGATCTAGTTGAGAGATCAAGGACATGAAATCGTCTAAGTCTTCTATGTAGTAACAACATCTGACCTCCGAACCCGAACCAAAATCAATTTTTTTGTAAGCAACAAGCCAATAACAAAGATAGAACTTGGAAGGTATTAAGATTTTCGTCTACTTGGGAACAAAAATCAATCTAAAAACGACGTCAGCAAGGACATACGTCGCTGGATAACTGTTTGGAAATCGGCATTACTTTGGGTTCAGTTAGGAGTTCAAGAGCAGAGCCATCGCCCGACGTACAAAAATAACCCTAAACAGATCACTTTGATTCTTTAAGACAACAATAGGTGCTTTCAAGAGAAACACCCTTCGACTGACCTTGGAACCAAAAAAATTTGGATGATGATTTCGGTATTCGCTGAATGAGCTTAACGGTGACATTGACCTAGTCAGACCCCTACATTTCTGGTACAATGTCTGTGATGGCTTGGACACGTTATTCATATGGATGAGATTGGTCCAGCTCAAAATGATTTTCAGCAAAAGTCACTGGAAGAATGTCAACCACAAAAAGACGTCCGCCTTTGCGATGGGAATAAATGGTAATGGTGGATTTTCGTAGCCTACGGATCACCAAGTGGCACAGGATAGGAATCGCTGTCGTGGATTGATTTCTGCCAGGACTGATAGTTGTTTATAATGGCTAAATAAATAGATAGATAACAGCCACATTACTTTTTTCGAGAGTACTTTTCTGACGTTTTTAATTTTTTTTAATAATCCAAAATATCTGGTTCACAAATTCGGCTTAGAGCGCAAAATTCCGGATATTTTTGCTCAGACTACGTGTGTCATACCTATTTATGACGAAGTGTATTAATTTTGGGAAGTATTTAAACTATTATTGACCTCAATTTAAATTGAACAATGAGTGTTAGTCATGATAATTAAAAGACAATCAGTCTGATTCTTGAAACTACTATTATTTCGATTCGACGTTTTCTAAAACTTTGGGCAAATAGTGAATTGCTAAAGAAAGAAACTAACTAAGCTCTCCCGATTTTGGGTTAAATGACTTAATACGAATGATTTTGTTTTTGATATATTGTTTTACTAAACTGGGGTCGATCTTGACTTAAAAAATAAAATTTCATATATTTCCTACTAGTGAGCCCGGCAGACGTTGTCGTGCCCAAACTTTTTGTATACTCTTAAAGTGTATAAACATCGTAAGATTCTCTAGTTAGCTTATCTAGATAATCATTAGATTTTTGGATTACTTGACTTTCATGACTCTCTAAAAAGCCGTATGGACGAACTTAAGTATTCTTAAAAGAGCTCGCTTTTCTAATAAATTCATGCCCCACAGAAACTACATTTCAACCTCTTTGCGACTACGCTTCTGTCTGCACTTAATGTCCAAAACCCGGTGTATAACAATTTTCTATTATGTTATATTCACGATATTCACAAAAATGCGAATATCTCAGGATCCAATACACCCAATACACATCACAATAGGCTTAAAACCTCCGTATTGCCAACCTCTAACACACTCAAAAATCAGATTTAAAATTTATTGACGCGTTCATGAGAACATTCGTAACACGTAAAATATAAGTTTCTTTTATATATATTTCCAATGTATGACTGGTTCCCATGTAAAGCCTTCTTTACCTTACTTACCACCCCACCCAGTTAATATGCCCTTCTAAAGAGTACAACAACAACAAACATTGAAGCAGGCAAAGCAGCCGCGGGTATATTGGTCGCCCTGGCTGCGTGTATTGGTTGGCAATTTATAGGCACAGGATCACTTACAAGCCAGGCCAAGTCGAGAGTTGGTAACACAAACCGGCGGCACTCAACACAGAGGCAGAAGTTGCAAGTTGCACGTTGCAAAGTCGCTCGTTCGTTCGTACGTTCGTTGCTCGTAGCGCCTCGCCCGTTCGTCGCCAGTTGGCAGTTGGCGGTCTGGGTTTGGGCGCAGATTTCTGTAGCCGCAGCAGGAACAAGTAGGCTGGGTAAAAAAGCCAGAAGATGATTTTGAGCGCAGCTTGTTGCAAGTTGTTGTTGTAGTTGCTGCTGCTGCGGCTGCGGCTGGGCGTTAACTGCGAAGTAATTGCGTTTCGGCTATGCAAGTACATAAATTGGATTTGAAATATGTACACATGTTGATGGATTCCTAACCAGCCTACCTGACTTGGGTCCAGCTTGGCAACGACTAGATGACGGTCTCACTGCCGCAATGGCTGACTATCTATATGCAGCTATCTACGTACATATCTATCTACCGCTGCTGCTACCTTTATCCAATGAAGCAGCAGGCGACTCTTCTGCTGCTGACTTACTACCAACTGAGTGTTGCGCCTCTAAAGTGACTTGGAAGTTAATACAAAAACTACGACAACAACAACGAAGAGTGGAAAACATTGTACCATTTGTCTTTGATAATTATCATTGCGCTGTGATAGCATCAATTTTCAAACTTGATGATTTTTGCTGCGTGTGCTCGACATAAGTAGGCACATATGTATGTATGTATGTATGTAGTCTGTATCTATGTGTTTAGATTATGTACTTGTGTGTGTTAACAAGCTGACGTGTTGGGCAGCAGCAGCAGCTGCTGTTGCAGCTAGTTAGCTGATAAGTAAATACATACAAAACGGTAGCCGCAGATGCAAACGTTAACGCAAACGCAAACGTCCAGGTTTCAAGGCCTTTAGAACAAGTGCTAGAAATGCAGCATCATCATGGCCTGGCCAAGTTATGAGCGCAAAGCGGCTAAGATGAGTTGCTGCCATGAGATGTGTTTTGCAGATGTGCATTAAAGCTTTAACGATCTGCAAACTAATTGCATTTTTTCTTATTACTGCGGCGCAATTTCATTGCAATATGATTAATTTTTGATGTTAGAGTGGAAATATTTCAATTTGCAATTATATTGCAGTAATTTGTTGCATAAGCCAAGGATGTGTTAATAATTCTTATTTAATTAAATCAAAGCATACCTTATGGCGTTAGTTAAACAAGCCGCTGTTTGTATTGGCGTTCACGCATGATCTGTGCATGTGTCTTGCTTGAACAACGATAGATGGCGCCACATCGAAAGTGTTAGGAGAATTATAAGACGCAGCATGAAATTTTGAATGTTTTTTGTAATTTGTTTATCTATTTTTCAATTACTTTCTTGCTGCAAGTTTTTGTTTCATTTAGATTTTATTTTATTTAAATATATCAAACAAATTGTCTTCAAGCGGCGTTTGCGCATGCGCACTTAATATTTCGTAAGTGCAAAACCATAGATGGTGCTGTTACGAAAATTGATAAAAGTCAAAGCATACTTTAAAGTGCGTGTTGAGCTAAGTGTTATACTAATTTTACGTGCTCGCCTGCAAGGACAATAGATGGCGCAATTAGAAAAAAAATGTTTCCCTGTTAGGCCCCTTAGAGAGTCATAGGGGATCTCTATTAATAACTGTTCGAACAGAACAGGGACCTACAGCTTATAGCCGAATCCGAACGGCGGTGTCTTTGATTAATAGAGATTTTAAATGGCAAATAGCGTCTTTGAGCTAGCGATGCCAGTGCAAGGCAAATGCACCAGTGCTACTGCGGGGAATCGAACCACCGACCTTCGGTTTTAGAGGCGAGTACGCTACCACTTACGCCACCGACGGCCAAGAGCTGGGAGAATTTTAAGACGGTAGCATGCATTTTTTTACATTTTTTATGATTTATTTATCTATATTATAATAATATCATTATATCTATATCGATAACCTTATTGATGAATAATTATGTTTTGAACTATATAATTTTATTTAAAAACAATATCAAACAAATTGTCTTCTTCGCAAACGCCGCGCATGCGCACTTAATATTTCGTGAGTGCATAACCATAGATGGCGCTGTTAAGAAAGTTGTTAAAAGTCAAAGCATACTTTCAAGCGTGTGTTGAGCTAAGCGTTATACTAATTTTACGTGCTCACTTGTTCAATGTTTGTGACTTGCTTGCAAGAACAATAGATGGCGCAACTGAGTACGCTAAGCAAGGGCTTGTTTGATCATGTACTAAAAAACGTGTTTAGAGCAGAGTACGAAAATAAACTAAACGTAAAGTGCTTTTTCGTTCAGTTTCGTGCTTTGCCGAGAAGAAAACACAAACAATTGAAAATGAAAATAAAGTACATTTGATTTGCTTTTGTATTATTTGTGCACCGGCACGAAAAGAAAACCGATGTCGAAAGGTGCTCGGAAAATGAACTGAACAAGAGAACTTAAGCTGCGAAGAATTCGTGAACGAATAATTGTCGTTTGGTTCATTTTTTATGTATATGTAGAGTAAGTCTGCCGCGACCAATTTTTGTGCGTGTGTATGCACTAGCAACGAGTTGTTTTTGCTTTGTGTATGCATATAGGCTTACTGTAAGCATAATTTTCAGTTGCGTTGCGACTGTCTTTGTCTAGGATAGTTGCTGAGAAAATTTTTTTATTTGCTGGTGAAGCACGCGGCACATGGGTAACAGTTTAAATGATACAGTTTACTTTTTGGGTGTCAATAGCAAAATACACTTTTTGCTTTTTGTGTATGCATTTATTAGTGTTAAGTCAAAAATGGTTATGAAGTGGAATAGTAATCACATGCTCTGAAAGGGTACACATCTTAGTATGTACTATATTGTCATTGGGAAACAGTTATCGGCAAGAAATACATACTTTTTTTGTCTTGTCGCTGCCTCCTTATTATGTACCTATTATGCGTCTTTTACATTTTATTTAAATGCATGGAACGCGTACTATGTTGTTCTATATAACATACTTTGGTACAATTGAATTTGTATCTTTTTGCTGGTGCATACATACGAATTTTAAACAATTGAAAGAGAATTTGTTTTTTAATTTTTAATGTAAATAAAATAAAGAATATTCATGATAACTTAAGCAATATAATTTCAAATAATAAAAATGATAAAACTAAAAAATATTTGTAAAAAAGGTATTCAATAACGCCGTTAACACATAACAAAAAACATTAAATTCAACAACAGTTAATATAATAAAAAAAAAACAAAAATGCAAACTTCATTGAAACTTAAAAATATAGACTTATTAAAGCTTAAAAAATATACTCAAATTTGCCGTTTGTCCTTACTAATAAAATATTTTCTAAATTTGTTGCAGTTAGTTTATTTCGCTGCTCTTGTAAAATATATCTTACAGCAGAAAATAATCGCTCAACGCTTACTTGTGTGCATGGGATTGCTAACACAACATTGGCTATCTTTGAGAGTGAACCCCCATGATTCTTCCAAAATTCAATAATATTTTCCGTTAAACCTAAACGACTCTGCCGCTCATACATAAGAAGTTCGACTTCTATATTTTTAATTGTATTGTCTTCACAAGTCCCTTGATCTATGTTACTTAGATGCGCTTCTAATAAATTATCCAAATTTCTCAATGGTGTTGGCAGTACTGCATTTGCATCAACAATTAAAGACGATGTTGATATAGTTGTATTATTTTCTGTAAATAAAGGTAAATTATATAAAAAATAAACGATCTGATTTTGCATTGGTATACCTTTCAAGGATGAAAATCGCGAATTTAATTCTATTATGCAGAGTTTGGCTTTGGCCGTCTGATCTGGAGTCAACTTTAATTTAACCCTAGGGTCCAAAAATATTGCTGATAAAAATAAGTCGCTCTCAAATAATATAGATTTGCGCTTATTGACTGCATCAATTAATTTTTTGCTTAATTCCGTTGTCGGAAGACTTTCCAATGTTAAAATAACATTTAAAATTTCTATATATAAGTCGCTATAGATTAAGTCTTCAGATTGCAACTTTTTTGACGCTGAATATGTAATTTTGAAAACAGTCAAAAATTCGTTTATGAAAGCCCAGCTTTCTTCGCTCACTTCGAAAAATGGGTTATCAGCTTGGATCAAATTAATAAATTCCTTTAACTCTGTTAGTCTTTCTAACATAAGATATGTGGAGTTCCATCTAGTTGGACAATCTAAGATGGGCATTTTATGGCAACCGTTTTTCAGCAGGTTAATATAAGTTTGAGTTTTAAGTTTTCTTGCAACCATCCGAATATTTTCCAGCTTTTCCTTGATGCTTCCTGTTTTAAGGACGTCCATCACACAAAGTTGTAAGGTGTGCGCTCCACATCTAACGTTTGTAACGTTGTCTAAGGACAGACTTTTGTCGACAGATAAGGCTTCACAATCAACGAAATTTTCAGAGTCTGCTTCTGTTGTGAGGTTTAAATCATTGACGGCTTTTACCATATTTGCTCCATTATCCGTTGTTATTGTTAAAACCTGGTTCAAGTTTATTCCATATTCTTCTAAAACTTCCAGCAAAACACTTTTCAAATAGTTGCTTGTGTGCCGGTCCTTAAGCTCCTTTATTGCAAGCGTCTTTATTGTTATGCAGTTGTTGCTAATGTACTGCACATTAACGCCCAACACACTTACAGACAACCTTGTTGCTGAATCAATTTTTAAAGATATTAATTTTCCACTAAGTTCATTTGCTATTTGTTTTTTTAAATTTGAAGCAAATTCGGCAATTTTTTCAACGACATTGTGCTCATTCAATATTATGTTTGCTGCTTCTAGCAATGGTTTCGTTAAAATTTTGAATGCCATGTCTTCAGCCATGCGAAGGGGTCTCCCATTTTTCGTAAAAAGCTCTACAATCGCCTTTTCTATATTTTCCTTATAGGCTGTACCACTAAATTTAACTATCTCTTTTGATTTATTCGAACTTAAATTTATAGCACTTTTTTTCCCAATATAAAGGTCATAAATTGAATGGTGAAAAGTTTTTAAATGCCGCTCCAAATTAGCGGCATGCCCTTTTAATACTTTGTTGCAGTCTCCGTTCTTGCATATATATACTTTATTATCCTCACAATAGTCAAAAAATTTCCTCAACTCTTCGTTTTTTGGTCGCGGCATTTTTTCTTTTTTTTTGCGTATCTACTTCTTCATGCGACTAATTATTTTGGCAAGTGACAAAAGCAATGCAAGTGATGCTGCACAGGAAGACAAAGAAAACAGCTGGTGCACACAGACACAAAAGCTACTGCAAAATTTGTAACTACTTTTTTCAAATGCATACTACGCATCAACAATTCTTGCGGGTATGTATATATGTACATACACACGTGCTGATTGCTTTGCTGATACATACATAAATACATATGTATATGCACAAACCAGAACAAAAACGATCGATGCTGGTGCACACACCAAATGTACAAAAATTGGTCGTGGGCGAATAATTCGTTTTCACGTTTGCCAGCCGTTTCGTTGACGTTTCGTTGCGTGTGTTACGGTAAAAAAAAAACTACAAAGCACGAAAAAGGAATTGTATTCTTTGTGTTCTGTGCCATTGCAAAAATTTTGTTTATGTTTATGTTCTTGTACAAATCGATTCAAAAAATTTAAAAAGTTTTCTTCTTTGTGCGAACGTTTATGAAAAGTACGGTTTATTTTCGTACCCTGGTTTAGAGTTTGTAACTAAGCTAGTTGTTAATAGATGGATCCATTTTTCTTGGGATTGTGTCTTGGCTAGACAAAACAAGCGCTCTGGTAGAGCAAATGGTAGGCATCGAGTAATGAAACCTAGGTAATAAGTTAGTTGCGCACAGTGGCTGCTAAACTGTTGATTGAAGCGGCAAAACAACTTTCAAATAACTACATTAAAATTTTATGTATTTTTCAAAAACTTACAAAATTTTCAATAGAGTTATTATCGAATATTTTATCATCAATGCATTCGCAACAGAATCGAAAAAAAAGAATTTTGCATAAAATTTGCTTAGAATCTAAATGAAAGGTCTAGATCCTTCATCGATTCAGTTGTATTTATCTCTCTAAATTTACAAATTTTATTATATTTTAAGGTTTATATTACCAGAACGTACAACATTGCCTTTACACCACCTAGTTAGAAAGAATGAAAAATCTTTTGAATCCAAGAACACAGCTTTCTGCGCATTCCTGGGTGTCGAGGGAGCTTTCGACAATACCGACTTTGGTTCTTTCTCTAGAGCGTTGTCCCGTAAGAACATAGAACCACATGTGATCGCATGGATTGAATCCATGCTCCGACAGAGGGACATAATTTCATCTCTAGATGGTACAACAGTCAGCATAAGAGTTGTAAAGGGTTGTCCACAAGAAGGTGTGTTATATCTCCTTCTTTGGTCTCTCGTAATCGACGAACTTTTAAATAAGCTGACAAGGCTTGGTTAGAAAGTCATAGGGTACGCAGATGTCCCGGTTATCAAAGTGACGGGTAAATACGAAAGCACCATCAGAGAGATGATGGATAATACTCCTCAAATTACCCTAAACTGGTGTCTAAGTGAAGGGCTTAACACCAACCACCAAAAAGCTGTGATTGTTCCCTTCACGAAGAGATACAACATGCAGCTTCAAAACCTTGTTATAGACAAAATGTGGCCATCAATGAATGCTTCAAAGACTAGTAGGCATATTCTCGGGAGCGAAGCGTACCTGTCTGACAGCTTTCATGGCATCAGTCTTTGGACTCATACCTCTGCACATTTTCATCAAAAAGTCGGCCATGTAGACTCTGTACGTATCCAGATCATTCACACTGGACTCTTAGCAAGTGACACTGGTCATCTGCTCTAGATCAGATCTTATGATCACGGAACTTTTCATAACAAGAAATTTAGATCTCTACTCCCAAGTCGGGAGATTTGGGCTGATGGCAGCCCCTGTGTAAACCCCCGGTGGCAACAATGGTTCACGGATGGGTCCAACACGAGCGGGGTGTAGGGTTGGAATCGTTGGACGCAACACCAGAATCTCTACCGCAATGGGTATTTCGCCCAGCGACTTTCAAGCAGAGCTTCATGCCATAGATATCTTCGCCCTTAGTATCCTTCTAAAGGGAACTTTTTTCAGATAGCCAAGCTGCTATTAGGGTATTGTCATCCTGAAGCATCTCCTCCAGGATGATTAAAGAACGCCATAACTACCTCCAAACCCAGTCCGTCCGAACAAAGTCGTGCTATGTTGGGTGCCTGGACACTCAGGAGTGGATGGCAACACGATCGCTGACGATCTAGCACGACACGGTGCCTCCACCCAGACTACATCTCCTGCGCCGTTTTGTGGTATTGGTTGGTCCACGATCAAAACCATGATAAACAAATGGGCCGCAGGAAAACATAGTAGATACTGGTTCTCCCTTCCGAAGCTTCGTCAAGCAAAAGGGCTAGTCAAACCTCGGGATGCGATCAAGACAAAAGGTCTTGGCAGAGCGTACCAAAAGATCCTGCTAGCTTACCTATCTGGCCACCACACTGTTAGATACCATCTACAGAAAATTGGCCTATCAGACTCTTCAGAGTGTAGGCTCTGTCTAGAAGACGATGAAAACACGAGACAAATTCTCTATGACTGACCAGCGTTGGTATGGGACAGAGCCTGTCACATGGGAAAGGAACGGATTAGTACCTTCCATCTTAGGTCAATTCCAACAAAATACTTACTGCAATTCATGCGGAAAGCGGAAAGTCTTTTGCTTTAACTTAAGGGTATGGTACAAAAGGCCTTTTGGTTGCAGTGTCCCACCCTCTGTGAGGAACCCTTTTACGGAAAAAAATGATCCATTGGATCGAGGTTTTTTGGACTTGGGATTTAGCTGCCCAAAGTCCAAAAGGAGTGCCTCTGTCACATGTAAATTTTACATCATTTTTTTTGAGAGCCTGTGAGTTATAACAAAAAATGTTCTGTTCCAGCCGTTCATTATCAAAATCATGTCAACATTTTTTGATTTAAAGACTGCCAGCCTTGCTAAACATGAACTCGTTTTCTTTGGATGTTGCAGGAATACAAAGTCATTTGGATAACAACAAAACAATCGAAACAAAAATATCGACGAACGGAAAAAAATATCGATGCATCATTGTTATTTCCAGTACTAATCCAGAGCCACTGATAAGTCACATAAAAAAATGTGCAAACTATAAAATATATCCGACTTATAGTTAAAAAGTCATCCAAAACTGTGCAAAATGGTAGAATTTAGGCAGTTTACTTTTTATTTATGTATATACTGCCACGGGCCTATAAAAAATATTTAAATTTTTTTGTCATAAATGAATGAAAAGAACTGTGAGTTTCTTAACTGCTTAATAAATATTTAACTAACAACTGTTGAAAAACATAACAATTAAAAAAATGTAAACTTATAAAAAGCCAAGAGTTTATTTATGCCAAATTGCTAGTCTTTAATTACCAACAATTTTTGCTTTGAAATTTCAGACAAAAAAAACGCAGCAAAAGCTACTTAAATAGCATCAAAAACTGTTCTTGTTTAAATTTGAGCGCCATAAAAAGCTAATTTGCTTATGTCTTCTTCTTCTTCTTTTCGTAGTCCAAAGAGAACAAAAAAAAAAAAAAAGAATAAAATTTAACTAATAAACACAAATGATATAACAAAGCATAAAATGCCATTTCCCAACAATAAATTGCAAAGCAATAAAGTAATACAAACTGCGCTAACAATAAGTACAGCAACAACAACAAGAACAACTACAATAAAAATTGCTTGCCAACCAGGCGTATGAGTAATTTTTATGTTTGCACTGTGTGTGCTTGTATGCGAACTCACACACACCCCCTACGCCCCTCAAAACCCTAAACATACCTACATACATATGTTGCGCATATCTGTTTTTTATTTGTATACAAAAGAGACGAAAAAAACACAAAACGAATGAAAATAAAAATAAAGTAAGAGTAAAAAAAAAAACAACAGCGAATATGTAAATGTCGAAGATATCGCATACAAACAGATAAATGTGCATCTACTCTGCGTATGTATGTGTATATATTTCAAAATTTATTTATTTACATTGACATTTTGTGCCACTGTGCACAATTTTTCTACCTTTTGACAACGGTAGCCCCGCTCCCCTTCCTCGCAGTGTTGTCACCATTTTCCGCTCTTTCTCTCTTGGTTGGCTCACTTGAGAAACTGCTAACAAAGCTCTAAGCGCTTGTTTAGCGTCTTCCTTAAACCCCAACTATAAGGAACATTTCAAACAGTCAGACAAACAAGAAACATAAGCTTGTCTCTCCACACCCCACCACTCGCTCCTAACTCTCCCAACCATGTATAATATATTGACTCAACTACAATACGGACATTGTCATAGCAACCGGAAGAAGGTGTACGACAAGCAAACGGACAAACGGAAGACAGGTCAAAGGAGAGCTTATTTCCGCACCTGAAA
Source organism: Chymomyza amoena (assembly GCA_037043745.1). Classification (NCBI taxonomy): domain Eukaryota; kingdom Metazoa; phylum Arthropoda; class Insecta; order Diptera; family Drosophilidae; genus Chymomyza; species Chymomyza amoena. Next base: position 15,379 of record JBAMAX010004851.1, read on the forward strand.
CAAGTAACAAAAGAACAAACGCAAAAATAACAAATAAAGCGAAAAAGAAAAGTTAAAGCTAAAGCTTAAAGCCTGCGAACTGTAAACACGCTTTCAATTATAAAGATTTTAGCTTATTTTTCCAACATATTTTACGTTGGGTTAAATTCGAGGTGGCAAACTTCTGCAGAGCATAACCCAAGCAAATATAGGGTGTTCACTTTGTTGGGCAGAAGTGCAAAAGTGCCCGACCTAGGTCATGTGCAAATTTAATAATGATGGCATTGATATTGGCAATAAGTTGCTTTTCGTAGTCAAAGGTCACGCTCGCGCAGTATAGAAGAGTTTGTCATTTTAAATTGTTGGAAAACTTTGGATTTTTGCTCGACAATATTCTATAACTCCCAGAAGAGCTCAAATTAAACGCAATTATTTGGACAAAATAAAATTTTATCCTAAGCTACTAGCTCAATCACTCACATGTAGTGGGGACAGGACGTACACCTCGGAAGAACGACCTTTTATCCCAGTTGTTTTCCTATAAGCCACTGATTCAGTGTTTTCGGGGTCCAGCTCTAAAAATGAAGGCAAATATTTGTCACATTTTTGTAAATGCTCCCAAGTGAAGATCTAATTTATTTAAGGCAGTAGTATTGGAGATTTTTCACTTCAAAGTGAATATATATCAGAGGCCCCAAAAAACTGTCAAGAGATTTTTTTATGTTTTAGAGAAAGTTCCGAAACCAAAAATAAATAAAATATCTGGAAGAAGATTGACTTTTGAAAATTATTGTCAAATTCCTGCTTTTGGGAATTCCGAAGCGACGACAAGCAAGGCATATCTGGCATGGATAGTATTAAATATAACATAAGTAACTTACCCCCTTGGATCCGCTATGGGTCTTTAATATCTTTAAAAGATAGGTTTTCTTATGAAAATTGTTATCCTACTTTGCGGTTGGCCCAAAAGGAGGTCCGAAGCTTAGTCAAAAAAGGGACATCTGGCAGAGACAAAAAATAAAACCTTAAATAAAAATATTCAGCAGCAGCCTATTGAAAACTTAAAATATGATACATACGAGGGTGGATTGATAAGTTTCCGGCCTGACCAAGAAAAACAACGTTTTTAAGATTTTTTTATTTTTATTTCTCAACATAATCTCCTCCAAGGCTGATACATTTCTCATAGCGGTGTTCTAGTCTAGTAATGCCATCTCTATAGACTGATTCGTCAAGCTCCTCAAAATACCCATTTACAGCTTCGATTACTTCTTCATTGTCCGCAAATCTCTTACCGCCAAGCCATTTTTTGAGGTTAGGAAACAGATAATAGTCACTCGGGGCTAGGTCTGGAGAGAAGGGAGGGTGCGGCATCAATTCAAACTTCAGATCGTTGATTTTAGCCATCGCAACGATTGACTTGTGCGCTGGTGCGTTATCGTGATGAAACAAGATTCTTTTCTTCGCCAGATGAGGTCGTTTAATTTTCACCTCGTGGCTCAAACGTTGCAATAAGTCTGCGTAGTATTGACCAGTGATAGTTTTACCCTTTTCAAGGTAATCAATGTATATAATACCTCTTGCATCCCAAAAAACAGTAGCCATAACCTTGATCGCTGAAAAAATAGTTTTTGCCTTCTTTGGAGTTGGTTCCCCTGGTCCAATCCACTTTTTAGACTGTTCTTTGGTTTCAGGAGTATAGTGGTGGACCCAAGTTTCGTCAACGGTTATGAATCGACGCAAAAATTCGCTTGGATTACGCTTATACAACGTCAAATTGGCGGTAGAAATGTTTTTTCGAATTTCGAATTTTCAAGAAAAACACAGAGGCGTCTTGTTCAGTGTGCTTTCAAATCTAAACTAACATGGCGATCGGGCTGATACTATAGCTACAAGCTATCTAAGGATGGTACTATAGAACGCCACCTCAAGGTAGGCCTAGTGGCGCCATCTCTTGGTCAGGCCGGAATCTTATCAATCCAACCTCGGACAAAATGAAAAAAAAAGTCAAACTCAAAACACGAATAATATCACAAATTTTATATTTTTGGAAAAAGTCTTAAATATAATATAACTTAACGAATAGACTTAAATAAACTTATGATAAAGTATCTTTGGAAGATGAGAGACGAGCTTTACTTTGCGAGTCTGAGGTGAAGTTAAACATGGGATATATGGTACAAGTCAATGTTTTTAAAAAATAAATAGAAAAACAAATCATAAAAAGCTTCAAAAATTACGATTGTCAGCTTTCTTGATATAATAAAAAAAAATATAGTTTTTAAAGGTTTAAAAGACTTGAATTGAAACAAAAAATGAACATATTACTTTTATTTTAAAACTGCTAGTCAATCAAAATTGTTTTTGTTTTTACGATTTGGGTTTTTCACATTTATTGTAACCTTGATTTTTTTTTATTATAAAATTTGTTTGTCTTAAACTTTACATTAGAATCACTCTTTTTAAATATTTTTGGTACTTATACTTCCAGGGATTTGGATACTTTGGAATATTATATTTTTTTATTTGGGGGTTTTTGGGGTCGAGGAACAATTTAAATATTTAAACTTAAAAAATTTGTTGTTGGCTCTTTTATACATATGTATTTTTTTTTAAATTGACATAATATTGGGAGAATATTTCACTTTTTTAAAATTCTCAAGCACTGTATCAAATTTCATCGTTTTTCATTTTTTCGTTTTGTAAATTTAAAACAGAAATACACAAAAACGCCCTCTGGCGGCGCGCAAAATTGATATCAAAAATATATTCCTCTACCCCAAATACCACCAAATACACATTTTGCTAAAGAAAAAAACAACGTTTTTCCGGCTATTTAAAAAATATAATGTCTAAGCCAATTTTGTATATTTTAAAAAAACCTATTTTGAAAACTGGGAGACTTGAAATTCATTTTAGAACCATACAGGAGTGCCACAGAAAACCAATTCGATTTCAATTCCAATTCTTGGTGCCACAGACATGGCTAACAAGGGTTTTAAAAAAACCAATTCGATTCAATTTCGGTACAATTCCAATTCTTGGTGCCACATACATGACTATGAGCGGTTTTAAAACCGTTGTTAGCCATGTCTGTGGTACCAAGAATGGCAATTGCATCGAAATTTAATCGAATTGGTTTTCTGTGGCACCCCTGATAGTTTCTTGCGCAAAGTTGCGTAGAGTCCCCCAAAGAATCAAAATCGCTGAAAGCACCAAAATGTTTTTTTCAGCCCCTTAAAATTTATCCACACTAAATACTTATAACTCGATGCACATCTTAATAAATAATAAAGTAATTTTTTAAATAAACCAGCATATTTTATTTTAAGATTTTTCAAATTCCGTAATTAAGACTTTGGATACGAATTTAAATTTTTTTAGCGTGCCGTAACTTTGAAGATTCATTCTTACTTTACGTTTTTTTTTGTGTCAAATTTATAATAATTAACAATTAAAATACTTTTTTTTGGGCTTATTTTAAAAATCTCAAGTCAAGAAAGACATACTTGAATGGGTAAAAAGTACTCATAATTTGATGATCCAAATAATCTTGAGCTCAAACTTTTTTTTATCAGTGTATGTATATTCACAGTTTACCAGATTTGCTTAATATCTCAATTTATGAAGCAATTTTTCTTTATTTGATTATGAAATAACTCGTATTTCAATCGTATACCCAATTAATAGCAAAAGCCCATTTTTTGAGAATATATGTAAGAAGTTATTTATAACAAAAAAGCTTCAAGATTTTGTCCAAGATTTCCTTAGCACTAAACTTTACTTACATTTTTTGAACCTACTTTGCATTGTCACAAAACTTTAAACCAAATAAGCATACCCTCGGTTAGAGTATTCCAAATAAAAGGGCAGCGAGATGGTCTTACTTGTTTGGTGGTCCCTAAACGTTTGAGGGGCAAAAGATGTTTGCAAATGCTAAACATGCCCGTAGATTTGAAGCCACGCATAAGCGAACACACACACACACACACACACACACACACACACACACACACACACACACACACACACACACACACACACACACATACATACTCGCTTTTAGTCATACTCATACATACACACAACACATATACACGGATATTTACAAATTTGATATTTACAATAGATGTATAGAGGGACATTCCAGAGGGGACGGGGGCACACTTCAACCCATTGAAAACAACAACTCAAGAGTTCACTTAACAGTTTTATTTGTCTTTAGAAAACTTTTCTCTGCACACTTCAATGATTTGTGAGAACATGTTACAAATGTAGACAAAGCATAGAGAGCAGGGAGCGGGTGGGGGTACTCGGGGACTGCCAACTGTTTGTGTTTGTGTCCAGGAGCCAAAGGAGCAAAACCAGAAATAAAAGCAGGCCAAGCCAAAGTCAAGCCAAGTTTACTTGCTCAATACCGTTGTGTTGCTGTACACTTGAGCAATTTGTAACATGATAGAGAAATGCCAGAAACACACACACACGCACACATAGATACATGCACACACACACATACAGCTGCACGCACTCACATAGATACAAAATTCATTGAGTTGCCGTCGTATGATGATGTATCTGTGTATTGGCATGTGGCCTGCCTGCTTTTATTTGTTTATTGCAAAATACACTTTTGTTTATGTTTTTCTTTAGTTTGCGTTTCTTTTCTTAAGCCACGTTCATTTCCTTTTTAGCCAGGCTAACTTTGTCAACCAACAGCCACTACCAGTTACCTAACTATGTTATGTCCAAACCAAGCAAATTTTACTTTTATTTGTTTTAAATATTTACTACAAATACTTACATAATAAAAATGACAAACTAAAATTGAGCAACAAAAGCAGCTGACACAATATTAAGATAATTTGTCAAGAATGTGTACATTAAACCCTTATGGAGACAAGCTTTATTTGTTGCCAAGTATTTGTTACCATGTTAATTGGCCCAAAGTGTTCAGAATACTAGGAAAAAATTAAGCAAAGGTATTTAATAATAATCTCTATGGGTTATGCGAAGTTCTTACTTTGTAAATGCCAAAGCTGTTGGTTTCCTCAGGCAAAAATGAGTTGTACTATGTATATACTTATATAGGATGGGTCATCTGTTGGCCTGGTTGTCATAATTCGGAGTATACCCGTCCAAAGTGAATGCTCATGGATCGTTTAACAACCGAATAACGCGTAAGAATGGTATGGGTTCACTCTGAAAATCGTTCTGAGAAAAAAAAGCATAGTTGGAGCCAATAACGAGAAGTCGTCGGGAAAATCAACGCAAGTAGTTTCAATCTTGGTTTTGATATATTTATATAATAGGGCAGATCAATCTGATCTCTGCGATATTGATTCTTTAGGTTATTTTAAGCAATTATGGGTCTAAAATGAATTACGGTTTGGCCAACTTTTTATACCCTGTACCGTATGATACAAAGGGTATATTAAGTTTGTGCAAGCCGAAAATGTATGTAACATATAGAAGGAGTCGTCGGAGACACCCCAAAGTTACCTAAAATATGATCGGGGTGACTAGAGAAGTCGATATAACCATGTCCGTCTGTGAGTCCGTCCGTCTGTCCGTCCGTACGTATATTCGTTTGAACGGCTAGATCTCAGAGATGGTAAGAGCTAGAGCAACCAAACTTTCACATTAGATCCCCTATTATTCGATAGGAGGCAAGTTTATTTTATTTTTTTGATATCGGGATAAATTATATAGCTCCCATGGGGTGTTTGAGACGACCTCGACAAAAAAAAAGCGTTTTAGATGAATAATTCGTTTGTTTTTGAAGATATCGTAACCAAATTTGGTTTTTTAAAGTTCCCAATCACTGTACCAAATTTGATCAAAATCGGTTGACTATATCATATATCGGAATGTGCCAAATTTGAACAAAATCGGTTGACTATATCATATAGCTCCCATAGGTCCGATCTTCCAAAAAATCGATTTTTTAGCAAAATTTGTTGTGTTTCGTTTGTTTGTAAAGATATTGGGACCAAATTTGACATTCGTGAGTATTTTATAGTTCCTAAGCACTGTACTAAATTTAATCCAAATCGTTTGACTAGATCATATAGCTCCCATAGGACCAATTGGTCAAAAAAAAAAACGTTTTTTATACAAAAATTCGATGTATTTCGTCTGTTTGTAAATATGTTTGAACCAAATTTGGCATTCAGATCTTTTTAAGGTATTAAAGCACTGTGTCAAATTTGATCGAAGTCGGTTGACTGTATCATATAGCTCCCATAGGAACGATCGGCACAAAAAAAATTTTTGCTTAAAAATTCATCTGTTTTTGGTTTTTTATGAAGGAACCGGACTTTATTGCAAGCTAGTGGTATAGGGTATCCCAAAGTCGACCGCGCTCGAATTTACGTACTCCATTTTTTAAAATAGGTTTTATTAAAATATTGAAAAATCTACTTTTTTATTTTACATTAGACTATCATCCCAGAGGTTGTGGGTTCAAATCCCGCGTTAGGCATAGTCCTGCACTTTTTGGTTTTCCTATTTTCCTAATTTTTCCTTTTTATTAAATACGCTTTCTTCACTTACTCCCATTATCGGCATCACAAAGCTCCTGTTCTTGGCCTAAGTCAGTTGGTATGCTAAGTCCCAACTGCCGTATACCTATCTAGACCTACCATTTAATAGGTCAAAAAACGATAAAATTTTTGCATTTTAATATACATTTTTCACATGTATTTTTAAATATGTGTGTTTTTTAGATTATTAGTTTTTTAATTTGCAAAGGAGTACAGCTTATAGCCGAATCCGACCGGTTTTGTTGAGAATTAATGAAGATGTTCTATATTGATGGTCCTCCAATACGTTAAAAGTAAAGAAATACTATATTTCAGAAGTGCTTCTTCCCTATAAACTAGGAATAAGACTTCCTTGAGTACTCGTTCAATCAATAGCCTTTTCAGATCACCATTTTGACAGTCTGGCAACCTTTTTTTTAGAAATCCTTTACAATAATTCTTGGAAAAACGTTTAAATAAAATTGTTTCAATTATAGAGCTCTACAAAATGAATTAACTCCACAAAAGTTAATTGGTGTTTTTTTTTTCGAGAGAAACTCAGAACTCTATCGTTGTAGGATTTTGCGGTCCTCGGGTTTGGATTCGTCGAGCCCAAAAACCTAAACAAAATATTGTCGGACAAATAGGCTACAAAAATATTGGATCAAGATTTATAGAGTACATCAGAGCTCTGATTAAGATTCACCTGCATCAAAAACATGAAAAAAAAACTATCTCTGGCCTCTTAAGTTGAAAGTCTTTTTTTAGTTCACCAAAGGATAGCCCCCAATTTCGCGAATTTTGCGGACCTCGGGTTTGGATTCGTCGAGCCCAAAAACCTAAACAAAATATTATCGGACAAACAGACAACAAAAATATTGGATCAAGATTTTTAGATTATCCGAGCTCTGATTAAGATCACCAGCATCAAAAACATGAAGAAAAATCGATCTCTGACCTCTTAACTTGAAAGTCTTTTTTTTTTAGTTCACCAAAGGATAGCCCCAAAATGACAGTCACTATAATCGTTTAAATAATTGATCTCAGCCTTGATGAACTCTAGCCCCGATTTTCGCAACCAACTCTCTAAATTTTAAGCCTTGCTTAAATTAAAAAATTACTTTTTGTTTTTGACGTCTAGAGTGCCCTAATATAGAAGTTTTAATTCATAAATTGTTAATTTCTGTAATATTAATAATAATATTATAATAATTATATACATACGGCTCATTTAAAAATAAATTTTAGCTTAATTATTTTTTTTTTAATATTGAAACTTTTTTTGTTAGTCAAATATTTAATGTATCGGTAATTTAGACAATTAAGGGGCACACCTAGTGTGACAGCCTAAAAAAAAAGGCCATTTTTGGGAAGTAATAAAAAAAAACTAGTGAATCCATCTATTTAAAATTTTGAAATAAAATATTGAATATTTTTGAAATGACACGCGATCTCCGGCGGCGCCAAAAAAAAGATCCTCCACTGCTGGAGTGATTGCCGCCTTCTCCGTTGATAAAACCTAAAAAAAAAATTCTCGTTAAACTAAAACATATTGTCTGTACGATGAACCTCGGGCGAACAAAAAAATCGAAAATTGACAAAATGGCGGCATGTTGAAAAAAAAATTAAATTTTTCCCAAAATTTTGGCCTGCCAAAATTTGATTTTTGATCAAATCAAAAAACTGGAGGTTCATCGTATGGAGAACTATATAGAGGAGATGCAAAAAAATTTGATAGCTATCGGATCATCACTCCAGCAAATTCGAAAAATTCAGGTATATACCAACTATCTAACTGCCGAGCGGCTACTCTTTTAAATGGCTGTAACTCAAAAACTATTTAAGATATAGATTTAAAATTTTAGTATGTTATTTTTAAAGGTATAACCTATAGAAATATGGAAAAAAAAATTCATTTTTTGAAAATTTCACACTAGGTGTGCCCCTTAAGTATCCCTATAAGTATTGTTTATAGTCAAAAAGGCAAGAAAATTTAATGTAAAATCTATTTTAAAGCTTTGAGAGCGATGTATAAAGAAAAGAGTTAGCTTAGGCGGTTGATTGATCTCTATCTTTAAAAATATGATCGAAATCTATAAAACTTGCATAAAATGTCACAGTACCCTTGGCTCATCTTTTTATACCCTGTACCGTATGGTACCGAGGGTATATTAAGTTTGTGCAAGCCGAAAATGTATGTAACATATAGAAGGAGACGTCGGAGACACCCCAAAGTTACCTAAAATATGATCAGGGTGAATAGAGAAGTCGATATACCCATGTCCGTGTGTCCGTCTGTCCGTCTGTCCGTCTGTCCGTCCGTGTGAACGCCTAGATCTCAGAGATGGTAAGAGCTAAAGTTACCAAACTTTCACATTAGATCCCATATTATTCCATAGGAGGCAAGTTTATTTAATTTTTTTGATATCGGGGATAAATTATATAGCTCCCATGGGGGTGTTTGAGACGACCTCGACAAAAAAAAAGCGTTTTAGATGAATAATTCGTTTGTTTATGAAGATATCGTAACGAAATTTGGTATTCGAAAGTTTTTTATAGTTCCCAATCACTGTACCAAATTTGATCGAAATCGGTTGACTATATCATATAGCTCCCATAGGACCGATCGGCCAAAATAACTTTTTTAAAGAAAAATTCGCTATATTTCGTTTTTTAATAAAGATATCGTAACCAGATTTGGCGTTTGGAAATTTTTTAGACCACTTAAGCAGTGTGCCAAATTTGAACAAAATCGGTTGACTATATCATATAGCTCCCATAGGTCCGATCTTCCAAAAAATCGATTTTTTAACAAAATTTGTTGTGTTTCGTTTGTTTGTTAAGATATTGGGACCAAATTTGACATTCGTGAGTATTTTATAGTTCCTAAGCACTGTACCAAATTTAATCCAAATCGTTTGACTAGATCATATAGCTCCCATAGGACTAATCGGTCCAAAAACACGTTTTTTATACAAAATTCGATGTGTTTTGTTTGTTTGTAAAGATATTTGAAATAAATTTGGCATTCATATCTTTTTTAAGGTATTTAAGCACTGTGTCAAATTTTATTGAAATCGGTTGACTATATCATATAGCTCCCATAGGAACGATCGGTCAAAAAAAAAATTTTTGCTTAAAAATTCTTCTGTTTTTGGTTTTTTATGAAGAAATCGGACTTTATTACAAGCTAGTGGTACAGGGTATCCTAAAGTCGTCCGCGCCCGACTTTACGTCCGCCATTTTTTTTAATAATTAAAGATACTGTATTCATTATTGATTTTTATCGATTAAAGTGATGTCGTCTACATTAACAAATTAATATATTGCATAACTTTCCATTAGTGGAGTATCCACGACGGATTTTCTGGTTCGAAAAAAAAGAAAAATGAGTTGATGTTTTTTTGCTACTTCTGATATATGTACACTTCGAAGTAAAAAACTCTTTCTTTAACACCAAGTCCCAAAACTTTGCTTTCCACAGATACAGACATCTTTATAAACACATTCGTATAGAAATTAAAATTGTCTCAAAATTAGCACATTGCCCATTGCAGGGTTAACAATTGTTTACATATGGAGGTAGAACTAGTATATAAGATAGCCGCCAACATATGTGCTTGTTTTCAAAAATTTTAAACAAAATATGAATTTAAAAAAAAAACAAGGTAAAAACAATTAAAGAGCAACCATTTTGAAAATCAAACAAAATGAATACCGATACCAATTGATATGTACGCCATTTTGTTTTGAATGCACTTTGGTTAGATGCATATTATGCAGGCGAAAAGATAGTTGGTCAGTTGATCGGTTGTGGCATAGCTGAATGACAAACAAATCAAATTCAGCGACCAAATATGACAAATATGACAAAATATGAATTGCACATTGCACAATAAACAATAAATTTTGATGTGCGGGACAGCAGCAACAAAAACAAAAACAAAAGCCACAACAAATAACAAAAAGAAATGAGTCAAAGGCAAACAACAAATTTGGTAGCGACTGGGTCAGTTGTCTATGTGTGTGTGTGTGTGCATGTGTGTGTGAGTGTGTGTGTGTGAGTGTGTGTGTGAGAGTGTGTGAGAGCCATAAAACAAATTGGGTAGGCAAAACTGCCAGGCATAACAAGAATGACAACAACACCAACAACAGCCTAGCACAGTGGTCAAAAACTTTAATTTGGCAGTTGAAATAAGTGAATGAAATTAATGAAAGATCCGATAATTAATTATCGATAGCTCGATTGAAATTTTGCTATTGGCTAGTAGTTCTCTGTTGAACAAAGCGTTAACAGGAAAACATGGTGTACCCTGGAATTTTAACGAACATCTTGAAGAACTAGCATACGCCGACGACATCGCCCTCCTTGCCGTCAAAAGGTCGGACCTGCAGTTGAACTAGGATCAGCTCAGCACTCGCGCTGGCGAGGTCGGCTTGAAAATAAACGTTAACAAGACCGAATTTATGTCGAACTGCGACGATAATAACGTCCCAAGTTTCACAGTATATGGGAAAGGACTCAATCTTAAACAGGATTTATGCCTCCTTGGCAGCAAAATAACTGCAGCAGGCGGTTCATCCGCTGACATTGCCAACCGTATAAACAAAGCCCGCGGTGCCTTCGCACTACTAAACAACATCTGGTCATCTAACGCGATATCGGTCAAGACGAAACTTTGGATTTTTAACTCCAACGTAAAATCCGTCCTGTTATATGCTTGCGAGTCCTGGACGCTTACTTCGGTTCTGATCCGGAAACTGCAAACCATTGCCAACTCATGCTTGCGTAATCTTAAGGATTTGGTAGCCACGCACCATTTCTAATGCGGAATTACTGAAAGCCACTAATGAGCTTCCTATTGATCTAATAATCAAACGCCGCCGATTCGGGTGGATCGGCACACCCTTCGAAATCTGTAGAGCTGCGTTTTCATGGAACCCGCAAGGCGCAAGAAGCCGTGGAAGACCAACAATCTCTTGGGGTCGCATGGTGGATGCTGACCTTCGGGACTCTCATACAGACTGGAATAGACTCAAAAAACCGGTCGGACTTCAATTCTTTTGCTTTGGCCCTACGCTCCACCCGGAGTTAGAGGAACTTATATATGTATATATAATATATAGTAGTTCCATTATATGTGGAATAATCAGCTAAATCGAAGAGAGGCGTCTAAAACTTGGCCTGCTCTATTTATTGGATCACCTTGGTGCAAAAGCTATTTGTTTTAAGCCTCCATTTTGAATTTACAAAATTTTGTTGGCTATTCCCATAACCTAAATATCTAATCAGTAATAGTCACATTTTTTTGCTAATTTCGCCCATAGTGCACCGCGTGCATTAATGGGCAAATGTTTTAGCCTCGTCCCCATGGATGTCAGATGCAGCTGGATGAGAGTCTTTGGACAGGCAGCAAACATACAAAAACCAACCAACGACAAATACACACTCACATCCACACACACACACACACATAGATACCAACACGCACACGCATACACTTTTAGATAGGCATATGCATATTGGTAGTTGTGTAGATTTGTGGCTAAAAGAGTTAACAGATAAAATCAAATATGTACTGTGGTGTTGGCGGCTAGTTGTGGCCGATGGGGCCAATGCAGCGACTGTCGAGTCCAACAGTCCAGGCAACAATTTCGTAGCTCCAAATCCAAGCGAATTCATTGTTCAAACTGCCTGCATGCAGTGCAGCATTCTGATGGCAGTAAGGCATGGGGGTGACGGGTTGGAGGGATGGGAATGGGAATGTTAGTACTGCATTTGGCATGACAACCCGTCGTAGTATTCGTTGGTGTTGTTCGGATTGAGTAAGGCGTGGCAGCAACGCCCACTGTCAAATTCACATTTCCCAGCACGGGATACGGCGATGGCCAGTGACGTATGCAATACTCACACTCGCACACACATACACACACAATCAGCCAACAAAGCAACGATTGACCTACAAAATTGGAATAAGATAGAATCGTAGTATGGGCCAAAGGGAACGGGGTGTCACAGAGGCCGGCATACAAATCAAAAATGTTAGTCAAAAAAGAAAGAGCCAAAGAAATGAATGAATGAAAGGAACAAAAAGAAGAAAGAATGAATGAATCGGGCAAGCAAATCAAACACAAAAAAAATGTTTGAAGGGGAAATTACAAACGCCCTTAGATCGGGTGGAATGCGACATACGGGGGGAGGTGACTGTGCGCTTAGTCAATATGCAAGGCAATAAGAACAAAGCCAAAGTGAAATGGAATGACACTTTTACTTGGACACTTGAAGACTAAGGAATGGATCTAGGCGAAAGTTTAATACAAAATTGAAGAACCCGAAAATATTGGTACTTTAAATCGTACAAGTTCGAAGTTGCAAAATGAGAATAGAAAAAATTTTTAAAATAAAATAGGTTATTGATTTGCTCAACGCCTCTATCATCTAACGCAGCAGCTTTAATATCAAGCTTGAGTCTTAAGCCGCTCGCGTTTGAGTTTCCTCCTTTCATGGTTGCTTTTTGTGCTTCGCATGAATTTTCACTTACATGATTTCAACGTATCGAAAATTATATCGTATCAAAATTTATATTGTGCACACCGCATCAGATGTGGCTATTACGTAGTGTAAATATTATCTCCATATGTTCACATATACGAACACAATAGGTACCACACCTAAGGTACCAATGATTTGGTGAGGTTTTTTTTGTAGATCAATAAACATTTATCTGACATTTTCCATGCTGATCGTTTAGTAACTAAATAAGACGGTCTTTAACGATTTTTCCATTATGGTATTTTTAAACTTAAATGCAATATCTACATCTATTTTGAAATATTTTTAATAAAAACAATTTTGAAAACTAAGCGACTCGAAATTCAATTACTTTCTCGTCAAAGTTTATAGAAATGAAACACGGAACCGAAACAGTGATGAGCCTTTGAAGTTAGTTCAACCACGTACACTTTGACCCATATATCCTCCCCGGCGATTTTAATATTAAGTTTGTGATGGATTTCAGTAGAACTCTAAGAGCGTTGCCGGCTATAACATAGGTATTGATGGGTCTACCCTCGCCGATCAGGCTGACGAGAAGCATAGAAGCCAAGAGCAATCCATAAAAAGCCCTGCAGTGCTGCTGCAATATACACAAAGCTAAGGTCTGCGTTAGCGAAGAACCTCTTGAAGGTCAACGGTAGCGTTCTTAACCGAGTTAGTTGGTTACTGATGTATACAGGTTTCCTGGAATCTGAAAGATGGCCGCCCCAACACCATGATAGGGCAGTTAGAACGACATCACGACTTCCTAATAAACAACTCAGCTAACGAAACATTAACCCAACCTCGGATGACAGCTCACAGATGTTGACGACATTTGGATAAATCGTGGTCGGAACTTAAAGTTAAAGCAAATATTAGGTTTCGTTGGCGGAAAGACGTGTTTGATGCTCTATGTTCCAGCAGAGATTAAGGAATAGATGGAGATGATAAATACACACATAAAATAGTTGGAACGCCTTTAGATTCAGTCAAAAGCGTTAGGGGTTGGTCTTTTTTTTTTCTCTGGATGGGTTCCCTAAAAAGATGTGGACACTGCGACCAGAAGATCTTTTGTACCGTACCCATAAATTATTGCAAAAGATTTTCCGCTTTTGGTCCGTGGGATCTTACCTTGAGAAATACATGAGAAGACTGAAAGGGTAGAAAAACTTGGGTAGGATCAAAGAGTAGTACGAGTGAATTTCTGTAGTGCAAGCGGAGGACAAAGAGATCTGCTGTCGATGATAGTGGGGAGCCTTCCGTAGATACGTACATATAGGTTTTACTTATCTGGGGATCCGTCAAATTTCGTGAATTTCCAGACAATACCGATTCTTGGAAGCTTCAAATCGACGCAAGCCGTGTCAGTGTGTGTTGAGTGACTCTCTGGCCAAGGACACGTTGCCACACCATACAGCAGAGATCTGATACCAAAGAACTTATTCCTCTTTACTCTGTTCCAGCAGAACTTCGAGGAAAACGTGGCGCCGACATGGGGTCTTACCTTAAGAGGAACAAGAGAAGACAAAAAAGGTAGGGTAGGATTAAAAAGTAGTACGACTGAATGGAAAGATCAAGTGGTGGAGAACCTATCCTCCCTTGGTATTTCTAATTGGAGAAGGCGCGTTCAAGGCAGAGGCGCCTGGCGAGAGCTGCTGAGGTCGGCCGTAACCCGAGAACGGGTTGTCATGGTCACATGATGATGATGATGACGACTGAATTTCTGTAGCATGAACGGTTTGGGGGACTGAGAGTTCCTCTGGGCATAATAGTGGGAGGTTTCCGAAGAGGTTAATATTTCTTTTAGTCATCTTGGTGCAAGGGGAAGCCAAGTACTTTTTTTGTGTATTTCAGACGATGTTGATTCTTGAAAGCTTCCACTCGGCAAAGAGCTATGTCACTCCGTGCTGCTGGTAAGTAAGAAAGAAATACCTTACAGTAAAGATCGGGTAATAAAGAACTTCTTCCTCTTTACTCGGTTCAAGCAGAAATTCAAGGGAAACGCATACAACTCCGTAGAAGACGTACAAGATGCCTAGAAGAATTCATAAGGGGATACCTGAAAGCGAGTTTTAGAAGGAGTACGTGCAGTATAGAGGGTATTATGGGCTTTGTACGGAAGCACAAGGGTGCTACTAGGACTACTAAGGATGTGTACTGATTAGTTCAATGACCAAAATCTAATTGAATGAGTATATGTTCTAGAGAAGAAGTACATGCTAATATATAAAAGAATGTTTGAAATTCAATATTTTATATTTCAAAGTAGGTTACAACTTTTCATAATATATTGGATTTTCACAGAAAATTCATAAAAAATGCCCAGAGGCATTTTACGTACTTCTTTTATTTTTGTTTTGCTCTGTTTAATTTAGCCTAAAAACCAAATCTCAAGTTTCTTCCAAAGAATGTACCACAAAAGTTTTCAAGTTATGAGCAAACTATGAAAATGCCTTTACCAAACCACAAAGACAAAAAATTATACGAAGATAACCATTGCCTAAATCGATAAACCACAACTTGTCTAGGGCACAAATTGGAAAACTATTTAGCAGCAGTTTGGCACGGTAGCGCTCTGCCCCTGTCACCCGCCCTCCCATACTTTGAAAAGTATGCAAGTTAAGCAATTTTCATTCTTTTGAACGCACCCCCGCATAATATGCCACCTCTGTCCCGTAACTATTCCAACGCTATTGACACTCCAACCCCTCAAAGACCGCACCGCACAACCCTAATAACAATTATATATTTGGAGTGGAGAACTGGATGCTCTAATTTGTTTGTTGCCTTCTGTCTATTTTGTGTGACGTTAATTGCAGTGCGAGGTTCAAATATTATTACAAACTACTAAAGTTCCTGCACACGCCACGCCCCAGAGTAGACCAAACAACCGACAGACCGACGGAGCGACCAGCCGGCCGGTTTGTTTATAGTACATATATCCCTGTTCCCTGTTCCCTGTGTGTGGCTCGCTACATTGGCGTTCCCCCAGAGAAAACACATGTGTGTGCAATTTAGCACCGTCGTTGGCAGAGCAACACTACAACAGCAACAACAACAACAAATAAAAAAGAACGTTTTCCAAAACCCCAAGCTCTCTGGCACAGCGGGTGGCGGCTGCGTCTGCTGCTTCCGGTTGCAAGCAGGGGAATCCTGGCGTGAGCGACTTTTATATGAAAAGAGCGTGCAAATTGGGGTTGGGTACCCCAATATGTGAATTCAGGCTGAGAAGAAGGTTCCTTTTGGTTTTTTGGTTTTGGCTTGGGTGTCGCCAGAGCTGGAGCCGCAGCAACAATAAATGACAATAAGAGCGCAGTTCAAGTGTCAGTCGTGGCCTCTTATTGTCACTCGTTGTCGTTGTTCACGTTTGGCTTTGTCAACCCATGCTTGGAACCCACCAACCACCCACCCACTCGATACCCAAAGGAATGCTGCCACACACAAATGAGTCAAGTCACACACGCACACCCACACACACACACACACCCATAAGCATAAATATGGTGGCATTTCCGGCGTTCAAGCCGGAGCCCAATGTGCTCTTGGCATAAATTATGTACAAACTGCGCGTGTGTTGGTTGCCATATGCAATACATGTGCAATGTTCCAACTGCGTGTGTGTGTGTGTCTCTTTTTGTGGCCAACAAAATGAAGTACACGCAACGCAACTGGAATGAAGAAAAAAGCAAGTGCTTGCTATCCCCTGGCCAGCCTCGTGAGTACCCCAAAAAAAAAGGAAGAAATGTTTTATATACAAAGAAAGCAACTCAAAGGAAAAACTTACTTTGGCACATCAAAGTTTATATACTCTGGTGGACAGCTGAAGTTTTTTTATATATGACAGCTTTTTTCAATTTTATACTTAACAAAGATTTAAAGCGTTTTTTTTTGTAATTTTTTTTGGCAAAAACTAATGCATATAAAGCGCTTTACTAATCCGGCTTTTATGCCGTAGTGAAAATTTCATAACCAAAACTAAATTCAACAAAATTTTTGGAAAAAAAACCAAAAAACATATTAAATGGTCAATAGCAGCAATATGCGATATGCTTTGGCTTATAATATATTTGGCCAAAAGGCTTTTATAAATATGTGTTAAAGCTGTTACCAACAAAGTGTTAGCTTAATTTTAAATACTAAATAGTTTTAGGCAATTTTTTAGCACAAAAGTACTAAAGTGCTGATTTAAGCGCCATTTTGCAAAATAAATATAACTTAAATGTTTAATTAGTTAAAGATAATATAATTGCATGGGCTTATCAAAAACAAATTAAAATAAATAAAAATTTTCTGAATATTTGGAACAAATTTAAATTTAACAAATTGGATCTATTATGTTACGTTATCTATAATAGCATAGTCATAGTTTTAAAATATTTTTACTAATGCTAAGTTCTTGAATTAGAAGCCTAGCGTGGAATGACAGAAAAATCGTCACGTAACGAAAGTATACTATAACAAAAAAAAAAGATAGAAATTTACTTTGGAGGGATGATTGCAATAGATAATAAAACATATGGATCAAATAATTAAGGAAATGATTTTGGTTAGTTCTAGAGCCCCAAGACTTTCTCCCCTGTAACTAAATGCGGACACAAGAATAGCTGAGTTGGTAGGGTATTGATCATAAAACTTTTAAAAGTCGGCACGAGTTTCAGTTTCGATTCTCAGTCAAAAGTAATTTGTTTTTTAAAGTTTACTTTGTGGTATATAATCTATAATTTTTCTATAAAAAAAAATTTATGTTTTACGTGTTACGGATGTTCTCATGAACGTTTCGATGAATTTTAAATCTGATTTTTGCGTTTGTTAGAGGTTGTCCATACGGAGGTTTTAAGCTTATTTCGACGTGTGTGTATTGGTTCGTAGGATATTCGGGGCCACTAGTTTTTTTATATATCTAAAATTTTCTATATAATTTTTTAAATTTTACTCAAAAAATTTTTAATGCCAACACGGATCAATCAGGAGAAAACATATGTATATGACGGCTTACCATATATAAAGTTTTAGTGTTTTAGCTTTCTTCCTAGTCAGTCTTTAGAAGTCTTCTTTTATTGAAATTGAAGTAGGCTTTTGAGCAGGGTACCTTCTGCCTGCCTTTTGCTGTGCCTTGATAGCATGTCCTTATATTGGCCTCCATTTTGAGATAGTTTTATTAACATTATTCGCCTTATTATACGCGGAAAGAATTTAGACTCTTATTAATATAACTTTCATCGCAAAATTTTCATTTAAGGCCTGGATTTGACCATTGCCCCATAGCACTGTTTTTTTCACTATGACTTGCGGTGATTTGATAATTCCAATTCAGCACATCTGAAACTAAAAAACAATTGAGATTTAGCAAAAAATATTGTTTATAAATGGCAATGAGAAAGAAATACAATTTTTATGCAGCTTAAAAATTTTGTTTTTGAAAAAAAAAATTGTCCTAAGTCGCGGATTACGATTGTTGACCATTTTCCATATTTGTACATATGTGGAATTATTTTTTTTAAAATAAATCACCAATATTGAGATTACAAAGTATTTTTCTTTTTTATTCCATTAGTTTGGAAAAAAAGATATCTGCAATATTTTAGAATTAAAAATATATTATTTTGTACCCTGTAAATATAGTAAGGTAATGTAACATAACGTAGATAAAAAAACGCCGGAATCCCTTAAAGATATTTCCAATATTTAAGAATTTTGTATATATTTTTATACCCTGTATTTTAAGGTAATGTTCTATTTTTATCAACGTGACGTCACGGCGCCACTAGCACGCATATGCAAGCTCAAATGAGAGTGTATTTCTTGACGATAGAAAAAAAAAATTATTGATTATAACAGATAGGATAACCCAACTTGATATTTGGGTTGATAACATGTGAATACAGATATATAAAAATTGTCAATATAAAAATAATTAAGCTTATTAAAATCCGACCGTAATGTTGGAAATATGCAACATTTCCAATTGTCTCATTTATTCTCTCTCTCTCAATTGGGGTAAGCTTTGCAAATCCAACCTAGTAATTGGTTCTGGTTTGTCCGATATATTTTGCTGTAATTACTGATCATTAATTCTTGAGATATGACAATTTTTCCAATAAAAAATAGTTTAATAATAACCTTAGCACAGACATTATCAGAATTTAATGGATTTTCGATTATAAATTCTGAGATATGAATTTTTTTTCCAATAAAGAAGTTCATTTTTATTATTTTCCAAAATAATGAGGTAAACCCGACCGACTAATTTTTTGACTGGCTTAGCAGAGACATGATCTCAATTTAATAATTTTCCGATTATATTTTTGAGATACGAATATTTTTGCAATAACATTTTTTTTTTCAACTAAATGGTTCATTTTTAAAAAAATATAATTAAGTTTACTATAACAATATTACAATTTGTTAGGAATATTGGAAAATACCTAAAGCTGAAAAATTTCTTAAACTATTTCTTAAAACTATGTTTATGTACAAAATCTGGGGTTATTAAAATATATAAATCGAAATGAAAGTTGAATAAATGTTAATAGATAATAAACGATCATTAATCAGCTGAACACCAGTTTGGCCCCAGCATTTAGAGGTCGGATTTGCCCCACTGTGTAATTTTTCATAACGACGCGAATAAAAAAAATTTTATAATATTTCTAACCAAAACTTTACGTGCACTATATCAATCTATATTTATAAAATATTTATTTATTCGACAAGAAACAATGTTTCATCAAATATTTACAAAAAATATAATGAAAATCGTAAAAATATACTGAGCAACAAAATGTAGACTGACAGACAACAGAGAATGGTAGCAATTTGATTATTTCAATGCTCTACACGACAAAACTAATATTGGTTCACTTCTTATTGCCTTTTTTAACAGTAGCAGGTCGGGTTTGCCCCAGCTTACCCAATACATAAGGGTAGCTAAGTAATTAGAGAGCTGCATTCATAACTTAACGTTATGACCTTATGAACCATTGCCGTTTTTGCGCAATAGTGGCAACAGTGGTAGGTCGGGTTTGCCCCAGCTTAGACTATACGACATAAGGAAAATTGAGTTGTTAGTGTGCTGGATTCAAAACTTAACGTTTACGTTGGCGGTTTCCAGTCTAGTTTTTGAGAAACAGTGGCATGTCGGTTTTACCCCAGCTTATACGTAAGTGTAACTGAGTTTGTGTAATGCTGGATTCAAATCTTGGCGTTCTGACGTATAGAGTTTCCCAGACAAGGTTTATATTTGTTGTGCTTTTTTTTCTTAAGTTCGATTTTGCCAAATAATAAATATCATTTTAAAGGACACCAAATGGCAGTCACCCGCGGCTTTCCCGTTCGCCATTTTAGTTTTTTAACAAACTTTTATTCTCTCACTTTTTTCGGTAAATCTATAGCTAAAAGCTTGTTGATTTTTCTGCTGCCTTATTGAAGTAACCTAAGTACCCCAAAAAAACAAGTAGGACATAGGATTCCTCCCAACATAGTGAATATACTCTATTCTTTATGATATTAAAACAACAAGAAATAACTTTCGTTCACTTTCATTCATTCGCATGCGACAAGCGTAAACCAAAGAGGAAGTAGCATCATAAGCGTTAGAATCTGAAACTGAGTACATACACCCATCCCCCCCCCCCCACCAAACACTCTATCGTATCCCGCTCAGAAGCGAGGGGCGGAAGCTTGAGGCATGGCTGGCACTATGTTAACTGCAGTAAGTTGCACGTAGCAAAAGTGTCTGCTTTGGCTTTGGCCACAAACGAGCTTCGACTTTGTTAGCTACTCTCTGACTGGGAAGCCATTTTGACTATCTTGTGCGGCGCGTTTCGTGTTCTCGTTGTTGTTGTTGCGGTGGTTCTTGTTTATAGTATCTCAATAATTAATGAGCTCTTAGGAATTTTTGTGGCATACAAACAAAGTCAACTGCCGTTGTCGGCGCTCTATTCCTTTTCCGCAAAAAGCTTAATGTACAAATATAATTTGGACGCACACACACACACACTAGCACACACCAAAACACAGATACACACATACACACCAACAAAGGGAAAAAACACTTATGCGGCTATGCTGGAGCGAGTTGCTCTGCTCTGTTTGTCATGCTACAAAACCGCCATTTTGTTAGCCCGCAAACTATGCGCCACAAGATGTCCCAAATGTTATTGTTGTTGTTTTTCCAGCCATTTTGGCTGGTTGCGGTACAAAGCTAGTTAGGAGCAGCAGCAGCAGCTTGAAGAGCTCCAGCTCCAGCCGTCAGTTGTCGGTTGGCGGCTGCTGTTAGTTGTCGCCTTCGCCAACGTTGAGACTTCATATTTTATGAATATAACCATATTATGTGCCCTGGCCAGAACAACTCACACTTAAGCAAATCTATGTGTATACATCAAAGTGCGGCAAATGGCAAAAAATTGCGCGCCAGGGCATATTATTTATTCATTTGTATGACGGAAAGGCAACGCTTTTAATGGCTCCACAATTCATGATACGCCCGAGCTCTGGTCGGTCGGTCTCCAGCCCCAATTCCGCCCAGGGCAGACATTTTACTAATTTCAGTTGCGCATTTGCACTCACTTCTTATTTGCTTTTTACTTCGCTTTGTGCCCCTTTTTGATTTGCTTAATTTGTAAAATGTGGTACAAAAAAAAATGGAAGTAATGCATGAAGTAGGCAGCGAGAGGGCGTGTGGGGTGGCAACTCTGCCGGCAATGGAAATTACATGCTCCTTTAAGCTCAAACGAGCGGCCAACATAAATGGCACTTAACTGAAAGCAGTTGACCAAAAAATGTTCTATACAAGCCATCTCACATATGTTTTGAGTGCCATAAAAAACTCACTCACGCGCACGAATTATTGTAGCATACTTTATAGCATATTTTATAATCTAATTACCGCATAATATGTCGTCCAAAATGATCGCACAGCTGGGACATGGGACATGGGGCACAGCCCACATTGGCACATACTCTATTCAGCTCAGTGGATGAGCTCACCTCAGTGGGTGGTATTATGGTTAGAGATGGAAGCGTGAGCTTTGCGCAAAAATTGAAGTTGTTGTTTATTGAAAGCAGTGGAAAATATATATAAGGCTATTTCCATTTCAAATCGACCGGTCGGCACAGGACATGATTTTAGATTTTAAAGAAACTGAAATATGTTGTTCCTTGGTTCATTTCGATTTTTGTTTTATGTTTGTCGATCATGGTAAGTGTTAATGTGCATTATATTCTATTATAGTTATATTTTCTCTCAATTTAATGTTACGTTCGTTTCTTTTTTACGATTTTATCCTGTCATACCGTCTGTATTATAATATTAAAAGTTTTTCCCTAGTGTGAATCCTAACATCACTTTGGTGACAAAGTGTTGCAAAGTTGCACAAAAACGCAGAAGGCTAAAGCGTGAACAACCCTTTTGCTAGTTTTTGAGTTGATTTCGTAATTATTAATTTCTTATTTTGTCAATATTAAAATTGGAACGCTGAATTGATATTTATTTAGTTAAAAACAAAAATTGCTTAATTTTGTGAAATACAAAAACAAAATGCCATATTCTCAATTAAATATTTTACATATAACAAAATGTCTAAAAAATCCGAGACAATACAGATCTCAAACTTTTCAAATCAAATATTCTTTTCCTATAGAGAGTTAAGACAGTATTTTGGTGCTGGATTTTCTGTCAGCCTAAAAAAGGTTGTCAACTCTGTGGGTGAGTGAATCTGACGCAATTAGGGCAGCACTTTGAATGAATTTATTTATCGGCGAAAATAAATGAAGCGGGTCCACTTTTTACCTCGACCTTTCCGATTTTGGCCATTTTTACATATTTGGTAGAGCTGCTAACCAATAGTAAAATTTTATTTTAAAATTTCAATTATTTATTGAGCTATCGATTTTTCAAAATTGAGTTTTTCATTTATAGACTTTTCATTGACAATCCATATGTCCTTAACGAATAAAGATATCGAAGCAAATATCAAAAATTATTATTATAGTGGATCTATAGAAATTATAAATTTAAAAAAAAAATAAATAAAAAAAAAATTGCAATGTTTTTTTACAATCATTTTTTTCGTAATAGATATATTTTTACCTGATAGAAATATAAAGAAAATAATAATTGAAAAAAAACTAATTGTAATAAAAATAAGTGTAATTTTTTTTATTTTTTAGAAATATTTAATTTAAAAAAATGACGGACGTAAAGTCGGGCGCGGACGACTTTAGGATACCCTGTACCACTAGCTTGTAATAAAGTCCGATTTCTTCACAAAAACCAAAAAACAGAAGAATTTTTAAGCAAAAATTTTTTTTTGACCAATCATTCCTATGGGAGCTATTTGATATAGTCAACCGATTTCAATAAAATTTGACACAATGCTCAAATACATTAAAAAAGATCTGAATGCCAAATTTATTTCAAATATCTTTACAAACAAACGAAACACATCGAATTTTGTATAAAAAACGGGTTTTTGGACCGATTGGTCCTAAGGGAGCTATATGATCTAGTCAAACGATTTGGATTAAATTTAGTACAGTGCTTAGGAACTATAAAATACTCACTAACGTCAAATTTGGTCCCAATATCTTAACAAACAATTGAAACACAACAAATTTTGTTAAAAAATCGATTTTTTGGAAGATCGGACCTATGGGAGCTATATGATATAGTCAACCGATTTTGTTCAAATTTGGCACATTGCTTAAGTGGTCTAAAAAATTTCCAAACGACAAATCTGGTTACGATATCTTTATTTAAAAACGAAATATAGAGAATTTTTCTTTAAAAAAGTTATTTTGGCCGATCGGTCCTATGGGAGCTATATGATATAGTCAACCGATTTGGATTAAATTAAGTACAGAGCTTATGAACTATAAAATACTCACGAATGTCAAATTTGGTCCCAATATCTTAACAAACAAACAAAACACAACAAATTTTGTTAAAAAATCGATTTTTTGGAAGATCGGACCTATGGGAGCTATATGATATAGTCAACCGATTTCGATCAAATTTAGTACAGTGTTTGGGAACTATAAAAAACTTTGGAATACCAAATTTGGTTACGATATCTTCATAAACAAATGAATTATTCATCTAAAACGCTTTTTTTTGTCGAGGTCGTCTCAAACACCCCCATGGGAGCTATATAATTTATCCCCGATATCAAAAAAATAAAATAAACTTGCCTCCTATGGAATAATATGGGATCTAATGTGATGGGTATATCGACTTCTCTATTCACCCTGATCATACTTTAGGTAACTTGGGGTGTCTCCGACGTCTCCTTCTATATGTTACATACATTTTCGGCTTGCACAAACTTAATATACCCTTGGTACCATACGGTACAGGGTATAAAAAATAATAATTGTAAAAAATATGATTGTACTTCTTTTATTTTTAAAATTTTTGTTAATTTAATGTCATATAAATTTTTTGCGTTATCTTTATTTTAATTGAAATTTTTTGTAATTATTAAAATTCAAATGAGGTCACCCACTGTAAAAAATTAGGTATTAATAAAAAAATAAAAAGTTGTAGAATTATAGAAGTTATGCATATTTTTACTATTTGCGTTAAATAAAAATTAACTATTTATTTTTTAATTTAACATTTTTAATTTTACACACACATTTTTCATATGAAGCGACACCCTTTTATTTTTTATTTTTGTAAGGATAAGTAAATAGAGTATCGTTTGTTATATTTTTTGGTTCTTATTTGAGCTACAAAAACCAAAATTTTTTTTAATTTAATAATAACCAAACAATTTATGAATGCAAAAAGAAAAATGCACTAGAGCGCCCGCTGGCGGTGCTCAAAATTAAAAATAAATGTCAAAAATGGATTTCTCGACCCCAAAATCCCCTAAATACACATTTGGCTAGAGACAAAATAGCGTTTTTTAGCCATTTCATTTCAAATTGTCGATTTTGGATTATTTAAAAAAAACCCTATTTTGAAAAAGTGGCATACTCAAAATTCATTTAGACCCATAATTCCTTGGACAAAGTTGCTTAGAATGACCCAAAGAATCAAAATCGCCGTGAGCTCCAGAACGGGTTTTTGGCTCCATACAAATTGACCCGCCCTAATGCATATATGCCTATTTCGATGAGGTATTAAAATTTTGGCTAATTTTTTAAATAATAATAATATTCTATTCTACAGAGAATATTTTTATATAGGCTACACAGCTGCTCATCGGTATTGCAAATATTTCCACACAAGCGTGAGCACGCACGACGCTTAAAATCACGAGTTATGAGTGCCACATAGACAAAGCGCGACACGCGCTCATCTCCAATCAAGATCCTGCTTGTTGTCACGAGTATGTGAGTAGGTGGATGAGTGATATGAGTGAGACCCACGCGCAGTGGGTGGGTCTGGGTCTGGAAGTGGGTGTGGTGCTGGTTACTCAGTTGTTCCATATTGTTGTTGTTGTTGTTGGTGGTTATAAAAATGCCACGAAATTAGCTTGGCGCACACGCGGCGCATTTAGCATTAAAATGCCAAAGCGTGTAGCATTAAAATAAATTGCACTTACACGCACAACAACAACAACAACAAAAACGGAACATCTACAACAAATCCAGCAACAACAACCATATTTACAGTGACAAAAAAAAGTCCGCGTGCACCTAACCATAAAAAACAGAAAAAAGAAGTTAAAAGAAAAAAATAAAATAATTTCGAACGCAGGTGTTGGCTTTGACGGGGCTTTCAACGCCTTTTATTGTAGGTTCCCAACAAAGAAAAAAAGCTAACAAAAGTGTCATATGGATGGGTACGGAACACGGACAACGCCAACAACAACAAGGAGCTGAAGTATCTTGTCGGCTTTTGATAATAACAAAACACAATTTAACGCATTGGCGGCTACTTAAAATGGCCACATGGCCAACATGATAAGCTGTCCTTGCTTTGAATCCGGCCGGGGATAAGGCGTTGTGTTTGCTGTTGTTGTTATGGCTGGGGATGAGGATGAGGGCAAGTCGTGAAGTGTTTGGCAGTGTTTACTTGGTGTTGACCAAATGAATGTCAAGCAGTGTCGGCTAAGGGTGAATGAGCCTATATTACAGACATATTAAATGGCAAGGCAAGGTAAAGCAGGGCAGGACACGCAATCTCCAAAGGACTCGCGGGAGACAGTGTGAGCGCATGGAGCGGGGCAGGACTATGCACGTGCATTCGGACCGTTAATATTGTCCATTTTATTGCCAAAAAAAAAGGGCGTGAGATACAATTGATGAGTGGATGGGGGCGCGGCATGGTCGATAACAAATGAAATTCATTGTGACGTTAAGGAATTTTCTTTAACATATGTTAAGGGAAGGCAAGCAGGTATTAAAGGCGGAAAAGAGATTTTTGCCAATTAGGTCCAAGCGATAAATATTTTTCACGCTTTGTAACGAAATTAACGTTAAAAAGCGTCATAAAAAACAAATTATTGAAAATTTATGAAAAACCAATTATTTTATTAGCGTCAAAGAATTCTATACACTAGGTCGCAACATTTTGCCTGTCGTCCTACATATGTACGAAATCTATATCTAAAAACATGTAGACATTTTTTAAAACACAATACAAACGGTTCTATACAGAAACGTATCCACGTGGGTTTTCGGGTCCAGACCATTCCATAAGGTAAAAAAATGGGTTGAAATGGGTTTTTTTACGAGCGCTGATATACATAGACTTCGAAGTGAAGAACACCCCAAGACCAAATCTTATATCTGCACGTGGCCCTATATACAATCCATATGCTCAGATAAACAAAGGGATTCATTTCTTTTGCCTTCCTGACCATTTTTAATATAGCTTTGGGGTGTCTCCATTAGAACAATCTTTATATGTTCCTTACCTAGGCCACTGTATACAGAAATGTGAACTAGTTGACAGCCAAATACCCTGCACTTATATTTCCAGAAAAAAATATTATTATTACACATTAAAAACAATTTTTTGGCATTGTGCTGAACATAAGGAAAAAAAATTGTTGTTTCATTTTTTAAACATTGTTACACCAAATCAATTTGATGAATGCTTACATCCCATAAAAAGAGGTTTTTAAAAAATTTCTGGGGGGGAAGGGGAGAAGATATTGACATGATTAAACAAACTTCATTTTCTGAGGAAATATGCGCACCAGCTGGTAAATTTTGGTGTCTCTAGCTCTGCTGGTCTCCGAGATCTAGGCGTTCATACAGACGGACGGACGAACCGACGGACAGACGGACATGGCACAATCGCTACTCAAGGTTATGATAAACATTTTGGTATAAAGGAATTGGTGCTGCCACGCCTCTTTCTGACCGTTACATACATTGCACAAATCTAGTATACCCTATATGTACTTAATAAGAATATCTCTGAACCACTTCCTTAAGTTATACATAAAATTAATAGAGTTCGCAGCATCGAGGACCTTTGTTTTTGTTGATTGATATAGATTTTATATCTTGACAAATCATAAGCAAAATGTTGATTAGAAGATCTTTTTGGGAAAGTGAGGCGCAGAGGCCATAAGAGAACTCATGAGAGACAAGATATTCGTCTTCACAACGTAGCTGATACACTCCATAAAGCCCTAGAGTCCCCATACGTCCTTCTTCAAATATTTCCAGTCAAATTCAAGAAAAGAATTTCCCAATAGTTATTATTATTGTCATAATTGTCCTTCAAGATCAACAGTTAAGCGCCTAGTGGAAATGTTTTAGTCCACGTCTCAAGCGTTGGGCATCTCTGTGCCGTGGTTGTGGCGAATTTTGCCAAAAGATCTTGGCCTACATCCTTACAAGATCGAATTGACGTAAGAACTGAAGCCGCTTGACCACCAGAAGCGTCATATGTTCGCGAATTGGACTGAGCAGCAACTTAAAAATGATCCGGATTTTCGTCGAAAAATTTTGGACAATATGTGGTTTCAACAAGACGGCGCCACAAGCCACACAGCGAATGTCACAATCGATTTATTGAAAACCAAGTTTGGTGAGCGTGTTATTTCACGAAATGGCCGAGTCAATTGACCTCCTCGTTCGTGCGATTTGACGCCGTTAGACTATCTCCTGTGAGTTGAATGGCCCTTTGAAAATGGCGTCTGAAGATACTGGATGCAATGAATATGAAATACTTTTGGTACTTAAGTCAACAATTTAGGATTTCCGACCAGTGCGCAATGGCTTGGGTTTTATTGTTTTTTTTTTTTGTTTTTATTATATATTATGTATGTTCTGCACGTAATGTGACTCCTTCCCCTGCTAAAGAGAAGAACACCCCAGGCGCATCACTTTGACAATTATATAATTTAATGCCATGGGGGTCACATAATTTAGATAAATTTAAATAACTAATTTATTACTATTATTTATTGTTTTATTTAATGCTGTACAACTATTTCAGGAGTCGTTTTCTAACTACTTATGTTTATATAGGTTATACTATCATAGAGTGAGTTGTCTCTAAGGAGGTTTTTTAAATTAATGCTAAGGTTGACCGAAAATTTATTGCGTTTCAAGCCTTTTAGAAAACTAGTGAGCTTTGTATATAATTAATTCCAATCTTTCCCACAAAAATTTGATTAAGTTTAAACTTTTATGGGACTCTATAAAATATATAATAGAAATACAAAGTTTTGTACAATCGAATAGAAGTCAATTTTACTTATGTTCGTTATATGAAGAATTGCTTATATTTCTTATCTATCTATTTCACATAATTTGAATAAATAGTAATCATTATTTTAGAGTTCAATGCATTTCCCAAGCAGTTCCTTATTTCTTATTATTAAAACTAGCAAATCATGGTTCTTTTTTTAAAACCAGCTGCTTAAATCCATAATCCATAGTACAAGCCAGGTTACCCCAGGTTATTATGTATATCATTTACAATTTAAAAAAAGTCAAAACAATATTTTTATTAATCCAACCACAACGCATAATTAAAAAGTTGTAATTGTATTAAATATAGCCTCCAACTATTATTAATATAAAATAGCGAACCCATTTTATATATTTTGTATGGTTAATCTTTAAAAGCTCTGCTTTAATGCAATGCTTTATGCTTTGCAAAGGAATTTTTTTATTCATTTATTAATATATTGATTTTTTAATTAAATAACTTGATATGAAACATATCAAACATTATGAAAAATTTCTGCTTGACTTGACAGCTGTGAATGAATGTAAATCAACTAATTATTTAAACAAACCTGTTAAGCAGCTTGATTAAACTTGTTTAATAAATTATACAAATAATAAAATTAAATATTTACTTTTATGAAATTAAAAAAAAGATAGATATAAATTTAAAAATTAAATACAAATTCCTGAATAATATTGTTTCATAATTGATATGTCCTATTAGCTTTAAGAACATAATTTTAATAATACTTTTTATACCCTGTACCGTATGGTACTGAGGGTATATTAAGTTTGTGCAAGCCGAAAATGTATGTAACATATAGAAGGAGACGTCGGAGACACCCAAAGTTACCTAAAATATGATCAGGGTGAATAGAGAAGTCGATATACCCATGTCCGTCTGTCCGTCTGTCCGTCTGTCCGTCCGTCTGTCCGTCCGTGTGAACGCCTAGATCTCAGAGATGGTAAGAGCTAGAGTTACCAAACTTTCACATTAGATCCCATATTATTCCATAGGAGGCAAGTTTATTTTATTTTTTTGATATCGGGGATAAATTATATAGCTCCCATGGGGGTGTTTGAGACGACCTCGACAAAAAAAAAGCGTTTCAGATGAATAATTCGTTTGTTTATGAAGATATCGTAACGAAATTTGGCATTCGAAAGTTTTTTATAGTTCCCAATCACTGTACCAAATTTGATCAAAATCGGTTGACTATATCATATAGCTCCCATAGGACCGATCGGCCAAAATAACTTTTTTAAAGAAAAATTCGCTACATTTCGTTTTTTAATAAAGATATCCTAACCAGATTTGGCGTTTGGAAATTTTTTAGACCACTTAAGCAATGTGCCAAATTTGAACAAAATCGGTTGACTATATCATATAGCTCCCATAGGTCCGATCTTCCAAAAAATAGATTTTTTAACAAAATTTGTTGTGTTTCGTTTGTTTGAAATAAATTTTGAAATAAATTTGGCATTCATATCTTTTTTAAGGTATTTAAGCACTGTGTCAAATTTTATTGAAATCGGTTGACTATATCATATAGCTCCCATAGGAACGATCGGTCAAGAAAAAAATTTTTGCTTAAAAATTCTTCTGTTTTTGGTTTTTTGTGAAGAAATCGGACTTTATTACAAGCTAGTGGTACAGGGTATCCTAAAGTCGTCCGCGCCCGACTTTACGTCCGCCATTTTTTAAATATACAATATATTAAAAATTTAATACTTATTTTCCTAATACCAAAATTATTGTAAATACTAAGTACTTCATGATGTTGACGAATATAAATATGGTTCGTTTGTTTATTTGGTCACACTGATGGTTTTATTTGTCTTTCGGCATCTCATGTGGAATAGACCAGTTCTCGTGGACCCTACAGTAGCTCATAAAAGAAAGTCTCAAATCGCCCTTTAAAAATTTTGAATCAATTAAGGCCCTACAAGTCTCCCTCTGCATTCATTATTTGAAATTTCGAGAGGCATTTCTTTTAGATCAATTAGGCTCTTATGAGGGTATAATTGGTGGCTGTAATTATATATTCATTTTTATTTATACATAAATTTGATATAAGTCGTTTTGTATAGAAGAAAGGGAGTCAGAAAATAAAGCAGAACTATTTGATATCTTTATTTAATTCAATTAGTAGTGTTATTTATTTACAAGCTAAGCTTTCTAGGTTTCTGCTCAAAATATAGAAACCATTTGGCAAACCCTATTTCACAATCTCATCCACCAGGTTTCTCAAGTCTTTAAATATGTACATCAGATCATTCGATGATACAAAATGTATCTACATATATCTCAGCATCCTTTCCAATTTTCATTCAACCTTAATCACTATTGCAGCAAAATTTATCGACACTTTGAGAATCGATTTCTGAAAATGTATCTAAATGGTTTTCAATAAAAGCACTACAAAAGTATTATTGTGCCATTATGTATGGAACTCGATTTCTTTTGCATGGCCACCACGGGTACGCTTGCAGAAGTCCAGACGCTGAACCCAATTTTCGACGGTTTTCAAGCATAAATCGGCCGATACTGCTGCAATTTCACGTTCGATATTCGTACGAAGTTCATCAATCGTCGCTGGCTTGTTGGCATAGACCATAGACTTGACGTAGTTCCACAGGAAATAGTCTAACGGCATCAAATCGCACGACCGAGGCGGCCAATTGACTGGGCCATTTCGTGAGATAACACTTTCACCAAACTTAGTTTTCTATAAATCGATTGTGACATTCGCTATGTGGCTTATGGCGCCGACCAGTTGAAACCACATATTGTCCAAGTCCATATCATCCAATTCCGGCCAAAAATATTCGGTTATCATTGAGCGGTAGCGATTCCCATTCACAGTAACGTGCCGGTCTTAATCATCACGGAAGAAGTACAGCCCAATGACGCCGCCGGCTCATAAACCGCACCAAACCGTAATTTTCTCGGGATGCAATGGTGACTCATTGAGTACGTGTGGATTGCTGACTGACCAATAACGCATATTTTGCTTATTGACGAAGCCATTTAGCCAGAAATGAGCCTCATCGCTGAAGATGATTTTTCGTTGAAAATCCGGATCATTTTCAAATTGTTGCTCAGCCCAATTCACGAAGATACGACGCTTCTGGTGGTCAAGCGGTCAGTTCTTGAGTCAATTTGATCTTGTAAGGATGTAGGCCAAGATCTTTTCGCATAATTCGCCACAACGACGTCACAGAGATGCCCAACGTGTGAGAGACTGATTTGGGTCTTTCTCCATTGATGCGCTAGCGGCAGCATTATTCTCGACACTACGGGCACTTTTTTGTCCCACATGCACGGGAACATTCTCTACTGTGCCTGTGGATTCAAATTTTTCCACTAGACGCTCAATTGTTGACCTGGCAGGACAATTATGACGACCATAAATTGGACATAGCGCTCTTAAAGTTGAGGCCACCGACTCCGAATTTTGATAGTAAATTTTAATAATTTCGACTCGTTGTTGGATCGTATCTCTTTCCATGATGGATTGGCAAACCTTACTGAAGGAAATGTTAAGAGAGCGGGAAACATATGGCGTCGTTTGCTGTCCCTATTGGTTTACTTTTGTAGCGTCCCTATTGAAAAACCCGATATGTATTTATAACCTTTCCAATTTTTAATTAATCTTGAAAATCTCGATACTTCGAGATTCGATTTCTGAGATCAACATAAGATATATTAATTTTAAATGGCATTCGAATAGCTATCTATATATATATATATATAAGTTCCTCTAACTCCGGGTGGAGCGTAGGGCCAATTTTGGTTTCAGTAATCAGGTATTTTCGAAAAGATGGGTGATTAGCCCAGGGTTTCTAGTCCAATGGTAGGGCTGCTACCTTTGTGTTTATTCAACAAACAGGCGGATGGACGCGCCCTTTGGTACACATTTATATCGCGAGCCACTTGCTGCAAATCAGACGCCCGCTGTAGCCGCTGCTAACCTGTAGACAGACGCTACCGGTTGGATTGTTCTTAGCTTCGGTGCTCACCTTTAACCTTATCGGCTTGGGAGGCCCTACCGGTAACTAGGTTACCGCCGACATCGCTCGCAGGACATTGCACTTACTGAGCCACCTCATCGCGACAAGATGACAACCCTCGAGGAGGGTATATTCATATCTATATATGAATAGATATATTTATATATCTATGCATCTACATATATCCTTCAAAATATTCATTTAATCTTCAAAATCCAGAAACCCTAAGATTCGACTTCTGGCATCCAATATTAAAAAAAAAATCTATCTATATATCTACGAAATTACGTATCCGGTTTGATGAGAGCTGTTTTGAATCATCTTGGATCCAACCAACACCTTCGACCAATCTGCCTTTGGGTAAGAGCACAGATGGCCACAGGAGAACTTTTTTTGTTGCTGGGTCAACTCGTTTTTCAATTGAACACTAATGGCAGTGGTTAGGGGCATAGCTGGGCCTCCGGCACATAAGAATTCCCCAACGGGTCAGTGGCAAACTACATAATATTAACTATATTATTATTATTTATTATAAAATTTTGTGTAAAAGTTCCTTTTTGTATTATCTTTTTTTAAATAAATCAACTTTGATCTTCAAATAAATATATCGAAATGTATCTGAGTACATTCATGTATCTATTAATCTTGTATCTTTTTCACCTTCTTCAACTATACATGTATTTTAGTCTTATCTCAACTTTGTATCTTTAAATTCATGGATTTATGCATTTGCCTTGCTTTAAATTTAACATTCACATTCAAACTACAAATTAACATATACATGCACACAATACACATACATATACATATATACCTATTTTATTTTATTTCTTTTCTATGATACTCTCTACTCTGCTTTTTACAGCAAACAAGAACAATCATAACGGCAATGCATGAATGGAATAAAAGAAGAAGCAGAGAAGAAGCAGAGAAGAAGACGAAACAAGTGCACAATAAAAACTGGAATGCGTTTGAAGGTTCTGTTTTTTATGCCGATAGGCGCACGAACTAACACAAACACACATAAAAATACAAGGCTAACACACACAAACACACACACATAGACGCAAACAAACAAACAAAAGCAAAGCTTGAGAAGTTTTGCTTGTTATATATAATACAAGATGCGGCTTGTTTCTGCTTCAGTATTTATTGGTTTATTTTATGATCCTTTTTGATATGTACTTAAAGAAAATTTTACATTTATTGGGTTGACACAAGCCAAACAACAACAACGAAGACGTTGACGACAAAGATGAAGACGAAGATGACGACACAAACAAGCAGCAGAGCGGAGCGGAGCAAAACGAGAAGCCCATTGAGTGTTGTTTTGGTTTGTTTTTTGGGGGTCGGTCAGAGACCCTCTCAGAGACCTTTCCACACAATAATATCCTAGACGCCGTTTAGCAATTGTGGGGACATATGAATATGGAATATGCCACAATTTTTGGGGTTGTAATCTGCTCATTTGCTTATAAAATTATACACCTCATTTGCTGCCCCTTTTCTGCTTGCCTGAACTCCACAAGATGTTTCCATCAAATGAACAATGTGCCACAGCCTGCGTGCGAGCGAGACGCATGCAAGGATTATGAGATGAGATGACCAGTGCTCTAAATTGTAAATCCCAAGCAGTTGGTCATTTGATGACGATGAGTTATACATCCAAACATCAAGGCTGGCCCTGCAGCTGTTTACGCTTATTTTGTTTTGCTGCAAAGCACGTAAATCCGTATCCATAAAAGAGCGTGTATATTGCTGCTGTATCTGTATCTGTATCTGGTATGTGCTTGCTGGAGCAAAACGTTTAATGGCCTTGGCCAGCAATTACAATGGCTGCAAGTTTGCTCAAAGCTTGACAATTTATGGCAAGTGGCTTCGAGGCACTCAAGTGTCAATTAGATGCACTTCTTAATACAAATGACGTAGTGGCAAGTGGCAAGTGTGTGAGGGGGTTTAATGCCACAAACCAAAATGCCAACTCACTTGGCAGCTTCCCATCACAGGAAACGACCACAAATACACACACATAGACACACACACACACACACACACCCACACTTGGTAGAGTTAATATTGCAGCGCAGCGAGGGGAATGCCAAAATTTGGTTGCTTCAGTGCAAAGATTTTGGGGGAGCCTTCAAGTGTCTTCAAGTGGGGACGCGGCCTTAAGTAGGTATATGAAGCATAATTTGCAGGTTAAATGGGGAACTGTCGTAGTTTGTTTATTGTTTAGGGGTTCGCAAATGAAATTTTTGTAGTTGTTGTTATTAATTTTAACCCTCAGAGCATATTTGCGCAGAGCAAAATGTTTTGCTAAAGAAATATTTCAAAAGCAGCTCCTGAAAGTAGGCAACAAATTTTTGCAATAACTACAGTGGACACTGGAAGTGAGGGAAAGTCTTGTGAAACATTTTTTTACGTAAGGGTATTAAGTATTTCAACAGAAACGAAGAGAAGTTTGCCTTTTAGAGCATAAGCCCATTTTTGGCGCATTTTTATAAGTATCTAAAAAACTTTTGTTTGTAAGAAACGTTATAAATCAGTAAATTTTTATCATAAAAAAGATAGCACTAACCGGAAGTCACATCTACTTATCACGACCAATAACATAAACTAGCTAACTTTTTAAGTGTCTCTGACTTTTTCTGAAAGAAATACCGATATTTGTAAAAAAAAGTTACCAAAATGTTGTGTTTTTTGGGCTTTTGTGCACACACTTTCGGCTGTGGTTTTATCAGGTTACCGATTTTTATGATTGGGGGCATTATGGAAAGGTACTCTATTCTACTTTTGAGAAAACAAAAATGTTGAAAAAATTCAAATAAGTACAAATCTTATGACATCATATGTGCAACCGTTTTTGAAAAAGGTCCTCTTTCACTAAAATAGTCATAGAAAAAAACGAGCTATAAGAGGATAATAAAAAAACGGATTGTGAATGCTGAAACATCGCCCTAACATAAAATATAAGTCTCATCTCTGGAGATTTTCATCGTCGACTAGTGTTATCCGACGCTTTTAGAGACACCAAATACAAGAAGGACCATTCAAAAATATTCAGGTAAATCCATTTTTTATAAAAATTCTTCGCATTAGCCTCAATAACACTTATAATTGCCCACAATCGTTAAGCCTTGCCGAACAGTGGACGACTATAGATTCCGAAATTTCGAATTCGAAATTCGTGTTTCAAAAAATTATCTCTAAAAATAAGATAGCTGTAATATTTTTTTGGCAAATCAAAGTTTAAGCCAAAATGCAAATCCATTAAGCTTTCAGAAAGTTCCATAAACAATTTTAAAATGAAACAAAAAATTTTTCTACTCTCTACTTTTCGGGTGTGTTCAAGTACAAAACTAAATCGACAAATATTTATGCACTCCTGCAACTTCTTCTCAAAGTGAGAGGACAGATGGTAGAAGTAGCATTATGGATTTGGACAGAAGGATCCGACTAAAACCCAGAAATGAGGGCATGTTCATCTTCTGCCTCAAAAACAAGCTAAAAGAAACAACCTCCAAGGCATTGACATTCTCTCACCGTAGATCGTTGTTACCCTAAGTCCAAAGGAAATACTGGAATATATGCAGGCCATTGGCCTTTTAGGTGAGCTCTGATCCGTACAGTAGTGGTACAATAGATCCAATAGGTCGCAGTACATCTTTACACCCTCCTCTTAAAATAATATTTTTTATTTAAAGATACCTTTACCTAAATTATATAATATCATTAAAAAATGTGTGCATCGGGTTAGAGACACGAATCAGTTTATATCTATAT
Organism: Chymomyza amoena; assembly: GCA_037043745.1. Taxonomy (NCBI): domain Eukaryota; kingdom Metazoa; phylum Arthropoda; class Insecta; order Diptera; family Drosophilidae; genus Chymomyza; species Chymomyza amoena. The sequence continues at coordinate 51,859 of JBAMAX010004851.1, forward strand.
TTCCTGGCTCTATAATCTTTACTAAAAAATTATACTATTTTTCTAATATAAGGTCAACTGAGCTTAGTTGTACTCCTAAAGAAAAAAATATATTTCAAAAATCGATAATATAGTTATCCATTCTGGGCATTTTTTTTGTTGCCCTTATCGGTCCCTTTTTAGGTAGCCATGTCTTCTAGTCAATATTTTTAAACTTAGTTGGCCTCTCTTTAACTGAACTTATCTGGTTCTATAACCAATATCTTCGTTTCCTTTAACATCCAGACCGCAACAGCAATATTATTGAAATTGGTATCGAGCCGATGATATATTGATAAGCAAAATGATCGATATAGAAAATAGCGAATCTGTATCGAACTAATTTATTAACTAAGGCCACAAGATTTTAGACATATATAAGGATCATGGGTTGCTTTAATTTTAAATCAAGATCGGTTCGAGAAGAAAGAAGGATTTGAGTTAAATATTTTATATTCTTCGTATCTTTTACCAAATAACAAGCTAGATTGGTAAAGGGTTTCGTTTAAAGAAGTTTTTCTGGTTATCCGTTTAAAACTGATGCCAGATAATATATATATATATAAGCCAAACAAATTTGTGAAATCAAGCATTCTCTGGATCCAGCATGAACTTTAATATAGGTGGACTTTGTCAGCTGCTTAACCGATAACCGCAGCTCGTCTCAACTGAGGTTTGACTGTAAAGCTGCTGCTTGCTTACTTTGCTGGCTGCAAACTTCCGTATCGAGTTTCCTCTTTCAGTTTTTTTTTTTTTTTGCTTTCCTTTGGAAAATGACTAAACGAAATTAAGTACAAAATTTTGGCAGCATAGAAAAGAGTCGAGTCGAGTAGAGTATTCAGTAAACAAATTTGCTCCGCATGTTTAAAGGAGCTGGCAGTGTTGCGTATCAAATTGAAGCATTGATGCGGAAGCGGCGATTGCTAGTCAGGATGCGACTTGGCACTGGCGACTGACAAGGCCAAAAGTTTTGCGTCAAACCAGCCACAACACTTATATGGCCATATATTTGGGGGTGTGAGTGTGTGTGTGAGTGTCAGTGTCAGTCAGTATGTGTGGCAATGTGTGTGTGTTTCTGTGCGTGTGACTCAATGGCCTAAACACAAAACGCCTTGTAAATTAGCTTGTATTTGTGACTAGGCAAGTTTACGTTGCGGCGTTTTGGCCAAGTAAATTGTTCAATAAGTCAACATATATATACTACAATATATATAAAGCTAGTCGCGACCACACACACACACACACACACACATGTACACTCGCAGGACACGCACAATGACAGACAAAAAACATTATTTTATACGAGAATGAACACGCTAAAATTCACTTGAAGCAGGTTTTATGCTTCAACAATTTTGTGAAATTCAATTTATGTTACCCAAGGACATACACCGACAACGCATAGTCAAGGAGCACGTAAAATATCAGTTATATGTGCTAGATACAGACGTGTAGTGACGTAGTCAAAGCTTCACATGCAGCCACCTTCAACGGATATATCCACATGCCGCCACTCACTGTTCCTCACTACTTCTCACTACTGCTCACTACCCACTACACTACTCTGCCCAAGACTTGTTTGGCTTTTGCTTTCGTTTCTGCTTTGGCATTGACGGAAAAACCTTTTTCCTAGACATCCAGACTCCAACGCAACTTCAAAGTCAAAATGCACAACGCATTATAAGCCAACGAAAGTTTAATGATAACTTATATAGATGTACTATGAGAAATATAAAAAAAGGGGCAAACCTTTTTGAGCTCGGGTTGCGACGGGTTATTTCCACGGTATTCGCCATAGTTCCAGCCCACTGACATTCACACACGTTCCACACATAAATTTCACTTTATGGTTTGTTAACGAGTTAAATTCGAATACAGAATACGGAAAGTTTATCATTTTATGTTCGTGTCTATATCTCCAGCTTTCTATTAGAGAGTGTCTCGGTGTGATAGTGTGAGTGTGATAAGTACAATAGTTGAGTAAAGGACTCGAATGACTTCAGTCGGTGTTGGAGCATACGATGTCAAAGCATCGTAAAAGCCCTAATGGATTTATATTTAGACGCATTAGATGAGTTCTATACTGCGTCAGGTGACAAAGTCAAGTATTCGATTTAGTTGGTTAAATTGAAGTTCAAATAGTTTAGTAGACTAAACAAAGGGAAGCATAGTGTACAGAAGGGTTTGGGTTTTTGAACCTAATAAAAATTATTATTTGTATACCCTGTACTTAAAATTACAAAGGGTATACTAGATTTATTGCAATATATGCAACGGACAGAAGGAGGCGTGGCAGACCCCAAGTCCTTTATAACAAAATGCTTATCACAACTTCGGAAGGCGATTGAACCATGTCTGTCTGGTAGTGTCTACGAACGTATAGATCTCAATGACTATAAAAGCTAAAGATTCGAAACTTTACCACATATTTCCTGAGAAGATGAAGTTTCCTGAAAATTGTCTCATCTCTCATAAACTAAGCGATATCCAAGCCAAGGTGAATGATCTCGAGATCCTGGCCAGCAAAGTTGGACTCTCTATAAACGCAACCAAGACCAAAGCGATGCGCCTCAACCACACCTGCCAAGGTAGCATAACCATCTGCGGGAACACTATCGACTTTGTCGATAGTTTCTCATAACTTGGCACCACAATTTCCACCAGTGGTGGGGTGGATAAGGATATAGAGAATCGTCTAAGTAAAGCGCGATCAGCGTTTGGAGGCATATTCCGCATATGGAGAAACCAGCAAATAAGCAGAAGAACAAAGCTGAGGATCTTCAATGCGAGCGTCAAGTCCATCTTGTGGTTCGGCAGCGAAACGTGGATGGCCCCACAAAGAATGATGTCGAAACTGCAGTCATTCGTCAACAAGTGCCTAAGGATTATATGCGGGATATTCTGGCCCAACAGAATATCAAACGCGGAACTATTGCACTACACTAGTGAAGTTCCTATCTGTAGCCAGATAAGGAGACGCAAGTGGTGTTGGATTGGCCATGCACTGAGAAAAGACCGAAGCAGCATCGTCAAGATGGCCTTAGAATGGAACCCACAAGGAAGCAGACGAGTGGGAAGGCCAAAGGCAACCTGGCGTCGTGCAACACTCAACGAATTGTCCCAACACAACCAGCTGGGACACAGCAAAACAAACTGCGCCAAACAGAGTCCGATGGAAAGTTTTTGTTGAAGCCCTAAGCTCCCTGGAGGAGTATTAAATGGAAAAAAAAAACTGACTTCTTCTGCTATAAAACTGCCTTTGAAAATGCAAAGCTTAATGTTTGCTATATAATACCTTGAACAAAAAATTCCCGGAATCATCACTGTCTGGCGCTCTCAGTCACATCTGCGATTGTGCGTGCTATCGTTTTTTTATAATTTTTAAAATGGGATTGAAACGTTACAAAAGTTTTACAGGAACAATACTCCGAAGAAAACTGTCATTAACCAGTGGCACGAACGATTCAGAAGTCCTTCAACAATGATAAATGCAGTGGAAGGCCATCGACGAGGACATCAACACAATCTAAGAATGGATAACCGAAACCGCAAATGGATCATTAAAGGGTTGGTAGAGAAGTTGGGCATTACGTTTAAATCCGTTCAAGACATTTTGGTTAAAGTTTTGGGATTCCAAAATATTCAGAAATTAGCTCATCGTGCTTTCTGCGAGTTTTTTCTATTCGGTCGACTCAAAAAACCGCTCCGTGGAATGCATTACAGCACCCGAGATGAGGCCATGGAAAAATCGAAGATGACTCTCTGATAGTCATACCTAGTGTGACCAAGTGGCCCGGAAAAAATCAAGCACACAGCCCGGATTTGGATGCAACGTGCCTGAGACCCGATGACTACCTCAGCGTGGCCCGGACTTTCATCCAATATTACTTAAGCAGGCAAGTATCATTACAAGACAAATACGATTTTAAACAAAAAGCATCAGAAAATTTAATTCAAATGATCAACAACTCTTTATACGTCTAATAAATATAAACTAATAATAAAGATTTATTACTTAGAAAATGGTCCGGTTTTGAGTTCAAGTGTTCCGGATTTTAGTACT
>JBAMAX010004853.1:0-25429 GCA_037043745.1 Chymomyza amoena
AATAAAAAATTAAATTAAAAATTTAAAAACCCCCGCCACAAGAACTTAAGTAATTTCCCAATAAAAAGTAAAAAATAATAAAAGAAACTTAATGTTAAAGCACCTAAGAATCTATTAATAATTCTAAAAAGAACTATAACTGTACCAAATTCGAAATCGGTTGACTATATCATATAGCTCCCATAGGACCGATCGGCCAAAATAACTTTTTTAAAGAAAAATTCGCTATATTTCGTTTTTTAATAAAGATATCCTAACCAGATTTGGCGTTTGGACCACTTAAGCAATGTGCCAAATTTGAACAAAATCGGTTGACTATATCATATAGCTCCCATAGGTCCGATCTTCCAAAAAATCGATTTTTTAACAAAATTTGTTGTGTTTCGTTTGTTTGTTAAGATATTGGGACCAAATTTGACATTCGTGAGTATTTTATAGTTCCTAAGCACTGTAGCAAATTTAATCCAAATCGTTTGACTAGATCATATAGCTCCCATAGGACCAATCGGTCCAAAAACACATTTTTTAAACAAAATTCGATGTGTTTTGTTTGTTTGTAAAGATATTTGAAATAAATTTGGCATTCATATCTTTTTTAAGGTAGTTAAGCACTGTGTCAAATTTTATTGAAATCGGTTGACTATATCATATAGCTCCCATAGGAACGATCGGTCAAAAAAAAATTTTTGCTTAAAAATTCTTCTGTTTTTGGTTTTTTGTGAAGAAATCGGTCTTTATTACAAGCTAGTGGTACAGGGTATCCTAAAGTCGTCCGCGCCCGACTTTACGTCCGCCATTTTTTGAAGTAATTCTATGAAAGTTTTTTAAGTATTTTCTTAATTTTGATTTTAAGTTCATCTTTGTTGCTTAATTAGACTATTTGTATTTAAATTGTTAGTTTAGGAGCGGTCCCGGTACATTTAAGGTCAAGCGGCACCACCTCTAGTTGTGTTAGCTGGGTGATTTGCTAAAATAGTTTCATAACCATTTATCTTAAAGAATGATTTATTATTAAAGTGCGTCTCAGATATTAACATTATATCTATAGCATTCGATTTAAGGAAGAGTTTTATTTCATTTAAATGATTGGCAAGCCCATTGGCATTCCATATGGCTATACGTCCATCTAATTGCATAATTTGTTGACAAGCATCATTATCATATTTAATAGATTTGCTGTATTCTCAGACTGTTTTATTAGGATTTTTTCAATTCTTTCCAATGCACTACTATCCTTGTTACTTGTTTAATTTCCAAAAACTTGAGCATATGTAGGCTGAGTGTTGTAATTATTTTCGTGATACGCTTGGTTACGGGTATTTTGAGGTTCTGGATTGTTGTGAACTCACTTATTTGAAATTGTTTTCTATTTGCGTTAATAGTAGTGGGCGCTTTGTTTGCAATTAGTTGCTGATAGACTCTGCATCCTTTATAGCTAGCTGCGTGAGTCTCGAGACAGTTTGAACATTTAGGTGGCAAATCTTTGGCTTTGGGACAATACATGGTACATTTGTATTTTATGTTGCAAAATGATTTAGTGTGTCCAAATTCTTGGCAGCGATAGCATTGCACAATATCATTTAACTTTCTGGGCGCTTCAATATTAACAATAGCATTACCAATATGTTTCAAGCTTTAAATTTTCGGGTTTTTGTTGTCTGGCTCCAGGTCAATAAAAAACGTATGCAGTGGCTCTTTAGTAATTCTACTTTTTATGTTGCTGATACTTCTAACTACGTGCCCTAGGGACTCTATCTCGGTTTTTATAAATTCACATGAAGTGGAGGAATGAAGATTTTTGACTACGACTCTAAATGCTCTGTCTTGTTTCAATCGATAGGTGTGGAACTTCACTTTGTCGGCTTTTAAATTTTTTTTGGTTCCCTGTATTTATCAACTTTCTTTACCATTCCTCGAAGATGTCCATCCCTTTGGGTCTTGAAGTTGCACTCTCTGGAGACAATTTTAGTTCTTAAGTAGGTTAACAATCCATTGATATCGTTCTTATCAGACAAAAAAATTAGTGGCAGCTTTAGTGTTTCGTCAAGATCCGGAGGTGCTCCTAGGTCAGCATTGTTTATAACTTTGGCACTTTTGTCAAGGACTTGAATATCCGTTTCATCATCGTCGTCACTTAGTAAGGCAAATTGATTAAAGCCTTTGGAGGTACTAGGTACTGTCTAAAAACAGACAGACAGTAATTAATATATGAAACAAACAAAACATCTTTAGTCATTCATTCTACCAATGAATCCCAATTTTCCTTAAAGAATCCTTTATAGATTTGGTTTAAATTCGAAAATGAGAAATTTTTGCGGCTTTTGATATGAAGAGTATAAAATAGAACTTTGGGATATCTTATACTACCATATTGCAATATATTTTAGCATTTTCGTATGGGACATATATGATACTGTCGATTCTTATCAAATTTATTTATTTTTTTTTTTTTCTCGAATATTTATTATTGGAAATCAACCCTTGATTTTATGGGTTATAATCCAACATTTATGAAAAGTAAGTAACTATACACTTAAAGAAACCTTTTGTGTGGTATCATTTAGATCTATATATGTACAATATTTAAAAAATCAAGTAGACTCTATGATATGATTCGCCTTCCGAGGTCGTTAGTCAACTATTAAGTAAAAAATTTTGTTGCGATATCTTAATTATAGCCATATAATCGATATCAAAATAAAGTTGCCCTAAATATAAAGTTCCCAAAATTTTTCTCGGGGTTAATAGAAGCAAATTTTTATAAAACTTTTGTACGAGGGCTAATGTCTAACTTAACAAAATTTATAGATAACAAAGTATTTTTAATATGACGCCGAGACAGTATAACTAACCCTCTTATTAGTCATAAAATTTGGAGCTAGAATTTTGTGTTTCCCCAGGTCTAGGTTTAAATATTTATGTCAACAACACAATGACACATAATAATATAATGTATAATGATTGATAACATAAAAAAAAATTATTTTGTGTGTAATGTGATGAAGTTTACTTAAGCTACTAAGATCTTCTTCTAGATTGTACAATTACTATCAATCTATATTAAAAACTTTTTTTATTTTTCAATATAGTACAGCAGCATAGATAGAAGTTTCCTGAGTGTTCATGTTATGCATCCATTTTGGAACTATTTAGTCCAGGTGAGTAGCTCTTTAAGAAAAGATTTATGGAGTTTTACACTAATAATCTTCCATTTGTAGTTTGTTCCCAAATGGATAGCACCAAATATACTTACTTTTGTGGGTTTCCTTATGACTGTGGTAAATTTTTTACTGATTGCCTACTATGACTGGGACTTCACAGCAGCAAATGATCTTAAAGTGGGCAATACTGTGCCCATTTGGGTCTGGAGCGTGGCAGCCATTAATATATTGATCTATGATAATTTGGGTGAGCTTTTATTTCTTGAGGATCTATGCTCCACTAGTAGAGGATTTCAAGAAGAAGAAGAATCTTTTACTTTAACCCTTTGCCATTTATACTAATCCATTTTTCTAATCCCAATAGATGGCATGGATGGTAAACAGGCGCGTCGCACTGCCACCAATGGACCCCTGGGCGAGCTCTTTGATCACGGTCTGGACTCGTATTCAGCTGCATTGATACCCATTTATATATTCTCACTCTTTGGCACTGCGGATCTGCCGCCCATACGCATGTTCTTCGTCATATGGAACGTTTTTCTTAATTTCTATTTGACGCATGTGGAGAAGTACAATACGGGTGTTATGTTTCTACCCTGCGGCTACGATTTTACCATGTGGGTGAGTAACCATTTATTTAAAAAAAAAAATATATATATATTTGATAAATGTATTAACCTAAAAGTATTTCAACAAATTTTATAGTTATTCCTCTAAAATATTAAAATCAGCATAATTTCAGTTAGAAACCATACCCTGATCGATAATCGTGATTACAAAAATGCAACTCTAGATGGCGACACAAAAATATCTTAGACAACAACCATATTAATACACAGGCGCTGAAGTTAGTTTCGAGCTATATATTTTTGAGTCTTGAATAATATACATATATCGGCGAAAACAGGTGAAGCTGGTTCTCGACCTCATTCTTTTAACCTGTAGGATGGAGCTACCCCGTATTGTACTGTCCAATAGTAGCCACTTCAAATTTTATTGCAAAATCCCTATTATTCATTGAGTTATCGATTACTGATAATTGGATTTTTCGTTTTTAGACGAGTCTTTGATAAGCCATATTTCCTAAAAGAATAAAAATATTGACGCACATTTTTTTCCACTACATATATAATATTTACTTTGCAAAAAAAAATTTTCTAAAGTTTTATGCTTCCGAGGCTTTATGTTTTTTTGCTAAGATATGTTTAGAGTGTAGCGATTAATTTTTTTCTCAATACTGGATTATTTCATCTATTGAAAAGTTGATTATCAAAAAAAAATATAATTCATTTTAAATAAAATATTAAATGTAGAAAACAAAAATGTTCCGAGGTTTTATGCATTTTTTTTTTAAGATATGTTTAGAGAATAGCGATTCAGAACTTCTTAATATTGGATTATTTCATTCACTGAAGTTGTCAAAAAATGTAAAAAAAAAAGTTACTGTTACAAATTATTAAAATAGATCTCCATGACCCTTCCAGGGGTGACTTACAAAAAAGTCAGGCCTATGGTCTATATTTATGGTTCCATTGGAGGTGCCGTCTCCTAAATAAGCATGCTACAGCTCTATCAGTTATGGGATTCAGAAAGCTTTCTGAAGTAAACTCTCCCAAGAAATGCGATAGTTTTTATTTTTAAGAAACCACAGATCTCTTGACATTTTTAAATAAAAACAATATTATTTTTATTTTTTTTAATTTAATTTTTTATTTTATATTTAAAGATTTCTCTTTCAATGAAAAACATACATTTAAATATCCTTTTTAGTTTACGAAAATTATTTGTCTTCCCAAAGACTTGACTTCATAGATAATCGGTTATCAATAACTCGATGATATATGATATATTTTTATATATATTTGATTATATGAAATATATGTTTATTAACCCCTAAAAGTTTCTATCAATTTTTTTCCATCCCATATTCTTTGATTTACTGTACTATATGGTATAGTGATTGCCCAAATATTCAGTAATCCCCAAGTCTTAAAAATTATTGTAATTTTAAAAAATATATTTTTTAATAAATTAATTTTTGCTGCTTTCGTCATCGAAAGGCTTTTTTAAAAAGGGAGTCATTATGCAAATAATTATGATAATATAATAATTTATAACCTTTTTCTATCATACAATTAGACGCTTTATCTCCAAAGCTCTTTTATTTGATATCGACTTAAAATTCTTTCAAAATTTTCTTAAAAAGAAATTTAATCAAAATTTAATTTTTTTTGCGTCAAATATTCTACTTCAGCTATTTTAATAATTGACGGAATTTATGACAAGCAACTTTTCTATTAAAAAAAATAATTTTTTAATTTTTTTTGAGACTAAACGGATTCCATTTATATTTTTTGAGCTATGACCCTTTATTTTTCACATTTATTATAACTTTAAATATCACTTTTATCCTAGATCCAAATCTTTCCTTTTTTTCATGAAACCAATTTTAAAGTTATTTTACAAGCTTTTAATGAAGATATTACAATTACAAAAGTTGAAAATTGCCTAAAAGGTTTATTAAATACAATTTTTTTTTTAAATTATTTACAAAATTTATATTTTTAGACTCAAAGCATTTGGCTTACAAAAAAAATGTTTTCACTGTTTATTAGAGGTAACAATTATTTTCTTTTTAATCTATGGACAAAAAGCAGGTAAGTCACGTATCAAATAAAAGTAAATAGCATAAGTTTAAGTAAAATAGCCTTTTTTAATCATGAAAAATTATGCCATGACCCGACACTAAGTTGCGAAAAAATTGATCTATTGAAAAGTCATTCGGTACATCATTTCTAAAATATTTATGTACCAATTTAGCTAAAAATAATCGATTTTCTGAAGATTCTCTTAATAGTTAAATTGTTTTTTTTTTTTTTTTTTTAAAGCAACAGATTTAAAAAAAATGATATTTTCTTGACTAATTTTAAATTAAAATTAATTAAATTTAATTTGAATGTCAATAAGCATTTATTTTATAAACTTCGTTTTATATAATTTTAATAGGTTGTAATAAAATTATGTAAAAAAATGGCGGACGTAAAGTCGGGCGCGGACGACTTTAGGATACCCTGTACCACTAGCTTGTAATAAAGTCCGATTTCCTTACAAAAAACCAAAAACAGAAGAATGTTTAAGCAAAAATTTTTTTTGACCGATCATTCCTATCGGAGCTATATGATATAGTCAACCGATTTCAATAAAATTTGACACAATGCTTAAATACCTTAAAAAAGATCTGAATGCCAAATTTATTTCAAATATCTTTACAAACAAACAAAACACATCGAATTTTGTATAAAAACGTGTTTTTGGACCGATTGGTCCTATGGGAGCTATATGATATAGTCAAACGATTTGGATTAAATTTAGTACTGTGCTTAGGAACTATAAAATACTCACGAATGTCAAATTTGGTCCCAATATCTTAACAAACAAACGAAACACAACAAATTTTGTTAAAAAATCGATTTATTGGAAGATCGGACCTATGGGAGCTATATGATATAGTCAACCGATTTTGTTCAAATTTGGCACATTGCTTAAGTGGTCCAAACGCCAAATCTGGTTAGGATATCTTTATTAAAAAACGAAATATAGCGAATGTTTCTTTAAAAAATTTTTTTGTCCTATCGGTCCTATGGGAGCTATATGATATAGTCAACCGATTTCGATCAAATTTGGTACAGTGATTGGGAACTATAAAAAACTTTCGAATACCAAATTTCGTTACAATATCTTCATAAACAAACGAAATATTTATCTAAAACGTTTTTTTTGTCGAAGTCGTCTCAAACACCCCCATGGGAGCTATATAATTTATCCCCGATATCAAAAAAATAAAATAAACTTGCCTCCTATGGAATAATATGGGATCTAATGTGAAAGTTTGGTAACTCTAGCTCTTACCATCTCTGAGATCTAGGCGTTCACACGGACAGACGGACGGACGGACAGACGGACAGACGGACATGGGTATATCGACTTCTCTATTCACCCTGATCATATTTTAGGTAACTTTGGGGTGTCTCCGACGTCTCCTTCTATATGTTACATACATTTTCGGCTTGCACAAACTTAATATACCCTTGGTACCATACGGTACAGGGTATAAAAATTTCTTATATTATTTTTCTTAAAAGATTATATTCAATTTTTTTTAATATCTTAAAAATACTTACTTGTATATACGAAAAACAAATTTTTGTATTTTGTAGATTAAAAAAAATATTAAGATTGCTCAAGAAATGATATTTTATTTATTTGCATTATAATGTCACAACGCGTTTAGTTTGGAAATTTTTCGAAAAAAATTGTATTTTAACTATGCATTGATCATTACTTTTTAAAAAACGTCGAGGCCAGTGTTTAGTTTTTTAGAACCTTTACTATAATATATAAAGTAAATAAATTTAAGAGCTGGACAATTTTTTTTTAATTTAAATTTTTCAAATTTTTTTTATCTTTACCTTAATCTTTTAACTTTCTAATATAACAGGGTGTCAGTGGCTTACTTTTTGTTGCCAACATATTTGGTCCTGGTATTTTTCGATTTAGCTACCATGGCTGGACAGTTGCAAACCTATTTGAAGTCACACTTATTGGATGGCGTCCAGCCATCCTTTTATTACAAGAAATATATACCTGTAAGTAGATATTACGATTGTTACCACCGAAAGTTACTAAATAGTTTTTCTTAAAACACTTTCCCCACAGTTCCTATAAAAACAAGACTGGAAAAATGCGTCCTATGTGGGAAATGTTGCGTCCTTTATTTGCCTTTCTATGGCTTTTTGTTATAACAACCATTTGGTCATCTTGTTCGCGCAATAATGTGATTAACTTGAAACCGCGCATTTTATGGAATCTCTATGGCCAACTTTTTTCCAATATAGCGGTAGGTTTTAAGAAATCTTCTCGGGAACTATTTATAAGTATAAATTGTAATCCATAGTGTCGTTTGATTGTCGCTCAAATGTCGGATACACGTTGTGATGGTTTCAATATACTCATGTGGCCACTGTGGCTGTCTGCTGTTTTCCCTGGTACGAGCAGCTAATTGGTATGGATCTGACAGCTCAGGGTGAACGTTGGCGAGTCCAGGGACTGACCATATTTATAACACTAGCACATTGGCATTATGGCTACGGTGTGGTAAGTTTGGAAAGCACTATTTATTGGCTAGATGATCTCTAATTCTGCCCCCTCTTTACAGGTCACCGAAATGTGCGAGCATTTCCATATAAGCTGCTTCAAAGTAAGACCTTACCTTCAACTTCCTGCGGATAATTCTCGAACATTACCTAACGAAAATCGGAAATTTTTTTTACTAAAAATCGCCTTAACACTAACCAAGGGCCGCCATTTTGTGTGATATATATTGTATAATTACAATTACTTTATATAAGCCAAGGTCATTCAATTTTGAACAAATTCAAAAAAAATAAAAAACGTGAAAACCAAATGAAATGAATATTCTCATATGTTACATACGGTATGGTTAGGTTCACATACAGCTATTAATTATTTATAAAAAAATTCTTAGATAAGACAAATAAATCTAACAAATATTGTTAAGGTATTTTTTAATGCATGTTATCTTGAAGGGTCTTAAAACATGCATGAGTTTTATTGGGTCTTGTCTTAAATCATAATTGCATGGGCTTAAATAAAGTCGTGATATAAAGACAAAGAAGAAGAAGGTTCCGACCTTACAAGTTTTTTAAGAAATTGTTGCTTAAATTGATATAGGTTGGACTTTACTTAGATCTAACCATATATTTAAGGGCTTTTAAGCACTAATTGCACGTTAAAAAAATTTTAAAATTAAACGCATGAGTTTAACTTGAGTCCTTCAATTTTTAAATGAAATGTTTATTTAATATATTATAACTATGACAAATAATATCATAACAAAGATTTTTGCAAAGACACTCGCAAAAGTAGATACAAAAATATTATACAAAAACGATTTAAAATATATACAACAAGATAGTATTGTACATAAAGCCAGATCTAGTTAAAAAATTGATGGGTAGGTTGTCATTATATAAGTATTAAAAATGTTTCCTAAATAAGACTTTATATGTAGATTTTGTTGATTTTTACTAGACAATATTACTAATATCAAAATGCTAGGTTATCCATAATTTAATACCTATTTCTTTTGATAAGTATTATTCCTTAAAAGAAATGTATAGAAATTTACTTATAACGCCAAAAGTTAATTAATTTAATATTTAAATTGAATTGTTTGCTAAAAATGTTTTGAAACTATTTTTTCTACCAGTCAATTGCTAAGTCTGCTTGCTGTAAAGCAGAACTGCTGTTGTTACTGCTGGCGCCATCTAGTGCACTTGGAAAACTATTAATCGTAGAAAAGAGAAGTTGAACGACTCATTTTGTAGCTAAATTCAAATACTTCAAAAGAGAGAATTTTTTAAGTAGTATTACGAAAAAAAATTTATAAAAATTTTTTTATGACGGCAAAAATTAAATTAAAAATTAATTTATTTACGATTTTTTCTACCAGTTATTTGTTAAGTCTGCTCAAAGCAGAACAGCCGTTCTTACTGCTGGCGCCATCTAGTGCACATGGGAAACTATTAATCGTAGAAAATAAAGATAAAATACTTCAAAAGAGTATTTGAATATTTTTGCGAAAAGTTCCTAACAATTTTACGGCAAAATATTAAAAACATATTTTAATTTTTGAGCTTTTGAGTGGTCATTATAGTTGTACCAATTGATTGATGACCTTGATTTTAATTTTGTTTATAATAATAATAGAAATTAATAGAAAAAAAGATATCATGCTACAACCGTACCGTAACCGTATATTGCCACTCACAAATACAAAAACTCGGTTTTAAACTTAGAAGAGGGTCCCAGACAATACCTAAAGGTTTCATCAACTAAGTATTCGTCATATCATATACCGAACTATTATCCTTTTTGGAAAGAGAAGAGTCTACTTTTTATCCAGTAACCGATAACAAAAATTTTTTTTTTGTTTATGGTCGTTTATAAGTTAAAAAATTATTTTTTGTAGCTCTAATGCTCCGAATTTTTTGAGAGTTTTGAATCAAGGGATTTATTTTAGATGCATTAGCTCTTGAATGTGGGTTTTAACTGTGCTGTGAAGTATCTGACAATATCAGTCGAGTGGAATATTACATAAAAAATATATATATGGGTAATTCTTTGTCAAACCAGCTGTCCTTCTTGGAGTAAAAAGTTGTTATGTACACCGCTCGAAATGAATCTTGTTGTTCGGTGCTCTACTAGCATAGAGCCAAACTTGTTCCCAAATATCGCAATCCCATTACCTTACCGATGGACTTAAGGCTGATATCTACATAATTGTGAACAAGTCCTCTACACTAGCAGATATGGGTTAATGTTGTCGGGGGATGCAGCCGGGACCATGCACTACGGCTAGCAAAAACAGTGGTTGGGGGGCTTCTTTGGCTGATCGGACCCACAACACCCATAAAACATAAAAACATAAAGTCCCGCATAAAAAAAAATGGATGCAAAAACTAAATAAACAAAAAAAAAGAAATATAGCTACAAGAAAAAAGACAGGGAAATTGAAAAAAGACAAACAACAGACATAATTTAAAAAAAAAAAGCAGGCTAAGATGTTATTGCCGCTACGCTCTCTACCCACCCTACCATGATTTTTCGTTGCGTAAGTTTAAATGAAAAATCCCTAAAGAGGCTGCTTTCCCTACCTTACCCTGTTATATAGAAAAAATATTATTCAAAATTTAGCAATTCATTTTGCGTAGTACTTTATT
Organism: Chymomyza amoena; assembly: GCA_037043745.1. Classification (NCBI taxonomy): domain Eukaryota; kingdom Metazoa; phylum Arthropoda; class Insecta; order Diptera; family Drosophilidae; genus Chymomyza; species Chymomyza amoena. Next base: position 10,964 of record JBAMAX010004853.1, read on the forward strand.
CCGAATCTTCATTGTTTTTCTCAGACATTTTTTTCCTAATTTTGAATGTATTAACCTAATTACCGAACTAAACTCATTTTTATAAGTGACATTTTTTCTATATATATATTGTATGTATATTTATGTGGACTAAATAATATCTTATTTGATATAGTATAACTACATTATAATTATTCTTACACCTATGAGTGAACTATAAATAAATCAAGGTTGACTAATTTTTGTGCGCGCAGTGTAGGTAGACGAACATATGATTTTTAATGTTTGCAAAAACCGTTTGCAAAAATAAGAAAGCAACAACAAATATATATATAGAGTTAGAGAAAGAAAAAAAATCAACAACAAACGTATTGTTGAAGGGGGCTTGTCCCAAAAGTTTTATGGCTTGTTATCGCGGTAATGCAGTGTTGTTGCATCGAATTATGCTACGTCTTAATTCGTAAATAACAAGTCATAAAACGTTTGTTCGCTTTACGTTGTTGTTACTTTTGCAACAACAAAACATATGGTTATGGATATAGAAAGTTTTATATATCGGACAACTCAGTGAAAAAAAAGAACAAAAATATTAACTAATATGTATATATGTACATAAATAATGTTTTTTTACTTCAAACTCACCCCGTCGAATCCAGTGAAGGCCTCCATGGTGTTCGCAGAGTAAATTTAATGTGTTTTTTTGATGTCGTATTTGGTTTTAAATTTTTCAATGTAATATATTATTTATATAGTTACACTATATATAATATTGGTAAGATTCTTGACCTTTCTTTTTCACCATATGATTTTTTTTTTTTTTTTTTTTTTTTTCAACAAAAAAATATAAAACAAAAAGCGGAAAAAAAGAGATCAAAAAATAAAATTTTTACACGCCCGCTTTTGTTTTGTTTGCCACGCTCTTTGCGCGTTTGATGGTTTTAGCAGTTTGAGAAGCACTGGTCTTTACTTGTACTAATTATCGCGTTAAACTTTTCGTTGCGCATTTAGTCACTTGATTTAATTATTTTTCACTCTGTTAACCAAAAAAAATTTCTTATTATAATACCTAATATTATTATGATTTTTATAATTATGACATATATTGTCTTAATATATGTGATATATATATATATATATATATATATATATATTTTTTTTTTTCTGAATTTTCTCGTTTTTTTAAGTTGTCGCCACACACACCACTTGCACCTCGTTTTTACGTATCTTTTTCTTTGGGTTTTTTTTTCCCGCGGACGTTAGTTTTTTTAACCTACGTATATGTAGGTATATTATATATTATACTATTGATTTATAATTTTTTTTCGGGCTCAACGCCTCGCATTAATCTCTCCGGCGGGCGGCAGACTGATTGGCTGATGCATTTCTAGCTGCCTAGCTAGAGTCAGTTTCGTTCTTTTCTCCCTCTGAGCTAATTTTTTTGTTGGGCGCCTCTAAAAGTTAAAGAATAACCAGAAAAAACAATAAATGCTTGAAACATAGCAAAACATATGTGATATACATATGCATTATTGTTATTTCTTTATAGTTACCTTTTTTGTTTCGAGGTCATTGAACCTTTAGCTCGATTTGCAAAAATTTTGCTACATATGATTTGCAAACCTTTTATGGTATTTATAATTTTTTTTTGTTTATTTATTTTTTTTGTAAAATTCTTGAAGGCGCGGCTGCGCGAAGGCTTTTAATATTGATTTATGGGCTGGAAATTATATTTTATGAAGTGATGTATTAGATTTTTCTGGATTAAAAAAAATTGGGGGAACATGTGATTAACATGTTAAGTGGAAAAATCTTACCAAGTAGCAGCATCCAACTGCTCTCTAAGGCGGTTCAATTAAAAAAGATCGGACAACTGGCAGACTACGAGGCCATGACCTCGGCTACGCTAATTAACATTTTCTTAACAGGGGCTTATGTCAATGTCAAAGTGACAGTTCACTTTCGCCGTGAAAGTCTTTCTTTGGTGGTGTGTGTCTCGACTAAAAACGGTTACAAATTTCTTATAAATACTAAATAATGTGTATCTTATTAATTACTCTATTTTTAAATAAAAAAACAAACAATATATTATTTGTTTAATAGTTTTTTCTTATTTCTAAAATCTAACTAAATTAAACCAATAATATTTATTTACTGGTTAAGAATTTTTTTTTCCAAACCAAAACCACAATTTTAGTTGATTCAGTAACTGGACATTACAAAGTCAGTAAACATATAAATATATTGATTGCTCTGAGAAATAAAAAAAATTTTAAGAATTTCTTTAAAAACTAAATTTGAATAAATCAATATAAATAAAAATTTATAAAATTAAAAAAAAAAAAATAGTTTTTAACTACAATTTAAACAAAAAATACAATTTTTCACAAGGTTTTGAGCTAAAAAAAAAAATTTTTTTTAACAAAATCTTGAGCTAGCACAAAAAAATGTTTATGTTTCATAGTTCAATTATTAAAATACACATTTGTTTTATGTATTACAAAAAATTTTCTACACAAAAAAAAAAAAATTTAAAAATTGTTTTAATATTACAAAAATTTAATTCCATAAAAATTCTTGTTTCGAAATATTTACCGCCTAAAAAGTTTTAATTCAAAAATATTTTGTTCGAAGTGAACACCCTTAATGAATTGATGATTCTACAGAAGCCATTAATAGAGAAAAAAAAGAGAATTACTAAATTTTTTAAAAAAATTAAATTTATATAAATATTAATGTCATTTAAAATCAAAAAAAAAATATTAATTTAAAAAAAAAATTGGTTTTTATTGAAAGCCAACAAAAAAATATTTTTAACCAGGTTTTGAGCTATTCCAAAAAAAAAATTTAATAATTCATTCTTAAACTATTTAACTAATTTATTTAATTTATTATACAAATTTTTTTAACAAAGTTTAAGCTAGCAAAAAAAAAATTTAAGAGTTCATAGTTCAAGTATTAATAAATATTGTTTTTATTTACTAAAAAAAATTTTGTACATAAAATAAAAAAATTAAAAAATATTTTTGTTATAACAAAAAATATGATTTCGAAAGATTCATAAAAATTCTTGTTCCGAAATTAAATATGCCGCCTAAAAAGTTTTATTTTAATAATATTTTGTTTGAAGTGAACACCCTTAATGAATCGATGATTCTATAAAAGCCAGAGACGAAAAAAATGATTTCAAGATTTTCTTTAAAAATTAAATTTTTATAAATATAAATCAATTAAAATATAAAACAAATTACTAAATTTAAAAAAAAAATTAATTTAACTAAAAGATAAAAAAAATTGTTTTAATGTTTTGAGGAAGCACAAAAAAAATTTAATAATTCATAGTTCAATTATTTAAATATTGTTTTTTATTTATTGTAAAAAATTTTGTTCATGAAAAAAAATATTTTTTAAATTATTTTATTATTACAAAAAATTTAATTTCAAAATATTCATAAAAATCCTTGTTTCTAATTTTAATATGCCGCCTAAAAAGTTTTATTTAGAAACTATTTTGTCCAAAGTGAACACCCCAAATGAATTCTATAGCAACATTAGAGACGAAATAAACAATTACAACAATTTCTTTAAAAATAAAATTTATGGAAATAAATCAATTAAAATAATAAAAAAATTATTACTAAATTAAAAAAAAAATTGGTTTTGACGAAAAGCTAACAAACAACCATTTTTTTTAAATAAGATTTTGAGCTAGCACAAAAAAATTTTAATAATTTTATAGTTCGACAATTTAAATAAATTTTTTTTTATTCAATATACAATATTTTGTACATGAAAAAAATAATATTATAATTTTTTAAATTTTACAAAAAATGTTCGTTTCAAAAGTTTGATGAAAATTCTTGTTTCAAAAAAAAAAAAACAAATTAAAGACGTGCTAAACAAAAAGCTAAAAATTTTAAACTAAATTTCAAAGTTATACCAACGTTACAAGGAGGCCTAAAAAGGCTGACTTTAAAAATATTTTGTTCAAAGTGAATGATAAAATGATTCTATAGAAACCATAAATAGAGACGAGAAAAATAGTAATCGTTTATTTTTGTTGCTTAAAAGATTTTATATTTTGACTTTGTCTAGAAGAATCATCTTTTTTCGATATATCATCTTGTTCATATGTAGATGTTAGCTAATTTCTTAGAATAAGTAAACTATCAATATGTCAGAAATTTCTTTGTAGTTTACATTAGAGTTTTATGAAGTTGGTTTTTGTGAAAATGTTTCAAATCAAAGTTTTAGAATTAGAAAATCCAAAATCGTCCTAAGATTGTAGGCCATGTCTTTTTAAGAAGTTCAAATGAAAACTGATATATGCTCGCAAATAAACAAATTAAACTAGGTGGACTAGCAATTTATTTTTTATAATGCACGCTACGCCTAAAAAGTAGTGCTTATAAACATTTTGGGAACTAGCTAAGCTTTTTATAATCTTATGAACTAACTACATTTCTGAACTTATGGGTTTCAGATTGCTTTCAGCTAAGAAATAAATTTTACGAACCACTTGCTTGAAAAGTTTCTAAAAGAGTTAACCTATTTAAATTTATTTCGTAAGCTTTTTAAAACAAAAAACTAAAATTATATAAAGCTAGTGCATGCCATATCAAAAACTAACAAGCTTGCAAGAAAAAATTTATCCTTAAACTAATAAATCAATTAAGAATTGTCATATAATGCAACTGCATGTTAGTTAAGGTGTTATGAAACTTGTGATGTAAGAAGGATAAAAAAGAAAGAAAAAAATAAAACGAACAAGTGACTAAAATAAATTGTCATCTATTTAGGAAAACCAACCGCGCGTTGCCGACGCAACTCAGGAACTGAATGCAATTCCACAGCTGCAAGCGGAAAGTGCTGAAGTTGAAGAAGTTTAGACAAAGATATTTACTAATTAATTACTTTTAAAACTATTTTTAATATAATTAAGTTTGCAAGAGTGTCACTAAAGTAAGTAATAGCTGCAAATAAAAAGCATACGCCATGTTTTCAAAGACAACAACTAAATGGCCTTAAAAAAGCTTTAAAGCTTCAGCTTTAACAAATAAACGCCAGATGGCGCTAGCTCAGCATAAAAATAAAGTTAAAGCGTTAAACCAAAAACACAACGTGTTTTTTTTGCTTTTTAATAAAATTTATAATTAACCAATATTTCAGCAATTTAAAAAAAAAAAATATATATATATAACATTTGACAGGCGCCCAAGGACAAAACCCCGCAAAAGAGGCTCGAAAATATATGTATGAAACAGCTCTAAACGTCTGGCACGTAGAGCAACCATTTCTCTTTGGGTTTTCCGACTCGTCTCGCGCCTGTCAGCAGCAAACAAATTATATCTCCGTACAATATATGCATATCTCAAGACTTTTGATTTGGCTTTGGACGGTTTTTTTTATTGGTATTGTAGTTAGAAAGGGATTTTGTAAATATTACGTATACATAGTGGTACGTACGACGATTTATGGGTTAAGCATTTTGCAGGCTCATCACGCATTTTTGTTTTTTGTTATAATCTATTTTATGTTATTACATTTTATTAAATTTTTTAAGAGATATTTTTGCTACATTCTCATTAAGCAGTTTAGTACCGAAGCATAGTGGAGCTGGCAATTTTGTATTAAAGACTTAGTGAAGGAAAAAATTCACGTGCAATTCAATTCCTATTTTAATTCTTTAATATATTTTGGTTTGTATTTAGTTTGAAAATATGAAGCAAATATTAAAATAAAATCAAATTAAAAAATATATAGAAAATGTATATGTTTCATGCATGGAAGTTTGAAAGATAAATGGTCGCATTCGGAAAGAAAATCTGAAAACTATGCGCATTTAAAAAAAAAAATAAATTTGATCAGCTTAAAAAATCTATTTTCATTTATTATTAATCATAAATAAGAAATTTTTTTATTACTATATAATTGCTTGACACATTACTGTATTTAATAAATGTTGTTGTTTTATACTTAAGAACAAGGGGCTCCGCCCACCCTGGTCTCCTACACTTACTCCAATATTCAAAGCCTTCATCAAAACAACGATGCTCGAAATTGCTACTAATGCAACATCTAACCGGTATCTGTGGAACAACAAAATTCGGGATATATATTAAGATATTATTGTAGAAAATGTAAACAGTAAAGAGATTTTTTGTTTTTGTCTACAATATACTATACCGATCAAAAAGTTTTCCAAAATTTCGATTTAAAAGCGCCCGCAAAATGAATCGGCATATTTCTTTTTGTATTAGGTTGGTAGGACTGGTTTTGAGATCTTGTCATAATTTGAGCGCAATTTGCCTATTAGTATTGGTTTGGCAGCTGTTTTTGTTAGTTGAAAAAAGGACGCTTTTCGATTTTTGCAATGGAAAAATCCGTGTATCAACGAGTTTGTTTGAAATTTTGTGTTGCGGATGAATTTTCGTATGTCGATTCGCTTAAGATGTTGCAAAAGGCCTTCACTGAGGACTGTATGTCCAAAACCCAGGCATACGAGTGGTACAAATTGTTCAGAGAGGGTCGTAAGGATGTCACTCAACCGTCACTCAAATACCGAAGAAAATTCCGTGAAGAAAATTGTGCTCTAAAATCGTAGTGCCGATATTCGTGAGATTTTTACAATTTCCGGAAACTTTATAAGGTACAACATTTTAAATGTAGTTATGTATTTTTTATTTATCTAGGTAGCGCTGATTTTTTACATTAAATATATGTATATATAAGTACTAATATAAATATATATATATATTGTATTTTGTAGCAGCACATAGCATTCCTGACCTTGATGTTTTTGCACAGAACTCTAATTTATTTTATTGGAAATAGATTGGAAAACAGACCAAAGAGTTGAACGACTAGTGTTCACATATGTATTTTGGAGGTGCACTTAATGAAATTGGTAAGATGAAATATTTTCTGTAAAAAAAATTATTACGAAAGATGATATCTTTGCTGAGTAGATTTATTGACGAATTGGAAAATAAAGCAAACTTATAAGGATTTCTCAATTAAAGACTAAAGATAATATATTATTAAGGTAGTTATAATTCTTATAATCTTACAATTGCTTTTTTCTTCCAAGAATTACGTTTTGGTTCGAATACTTATTTGACTCGCATTTTACGGAAATTAAGGTAAAGAAGGGGCAGGGCCGTCAACATTGCTCAATAATATTTTTGTATTTTGCGAAATTTTCAAAACTACAATATTCTTATGATTTTATTTTGAAATCGCTATTTTCGCTATTTCAGGCTGTTTAGCTAGGTAATGACGGGATCTGCTCAGAAAACATTATTACGGAAAAAATTGCAAATGGGAGTGGGACTAACATAAGAACCTGGAATGCAACAAAAAAAAAGAAGCTGAGTGTGAATCAATTTTACCTTGTTCTCTGTATAATAGGCATTTCCACAAATCAGTAATATATTAATTTCTACCATTCTATTATACTTAAACCTATTTTTTTGGATTAATTTCATAGCAGGAAACAGAAAACATTTATCAAATAATAGAAATCTTCATTTATAAAATTTTTAGATCTAACTCAATCTATTTGTTTACCCAGTATTTAAAAGTGCAATGGCTATAATACCCAGTACTTAAAAGTGTAATGGGTATACTACGGGCAGAAGGGGGTGCGGCAGACTTCAAGTCCTTTATACCAAAATGCTTATCATAACCTCGGGTAGCGATTGAGCCATGTCCATCCGTCCGTCCGAATGAACGCCTAGATCTCGGAGACTAGAAGAGCTAGAGACACCAAACTTAACCAGCTGGTGCGCATATTTCCTCAGGAGATGAAGTTTGTTGAATTATGTCAATATCTTCACGCGTTCCCCCGTAGATTTTTGGCAACACCTATTAACATATTGATCTGAAATTTAACAGAGTGATGCCTTATGGTTCCACGCATTTGTGTGTCAAAATTAAACAATCGGACAAATGCAGAAAAAGCTATAGTCAAAAATATACAAACTGCATCAATATTTGACTCTACCTAGTTATGGTTACAAGTGACCTCGAATTACAAATTTTGGTAAGCTGATGACTCTAATGAACAAATCCACATGCAAATTTTATCGATGCTGACCCCCCATCCCCCGCAATCGATTTACCGCATTTTCACCCACACCCCACAACATATCAACTTGAAATTAAACCCATATACTTTCAATAGCTGCCTTGACGTAGTTTTCGAGTTTCATCACCATCGGTAAAAATTTCCAGAACTTATAGGTAGAAATATAGAATTTCACCAAAAAAAGAAATTAATTCCAATTGGAAAGTTCTTAGTAAGAATATGCAGAAAGCATAAAATAGTTGTAGTTTAAGGAACATGCTTAAAAAAAAATACGAAAATTGAATTTTTTTAAGAAAATGTGTTGGTTAAAAAAAAATTAAATATTTTTTTTTAAACATCCCTAGTGCTAACTTAGATTAAAAAAAATTGCTTCCAAAATATTCAGTAGTTTAGTCGCAATTATATACATGTGAAAAACAGGTTTTTTTAAATTAAGCCGCAACGCGTTACGTTTAAAAACTAAAATTTGGTCTAAAATTTTTTTTTGGCATTCTCCATCGAATTGCATCATTATACCCTGTACCTTATGGTACCAAGGGTATATTAACTTTGTGCAAACCGAAAATGTATGTAACATATAGAATGAGACGTCGGAGACACCCCAAAGTTACCTAAAATATGATCAGGGTGAATAGAGAAGTCGATATAGCCATGTCCGTCTATCCGTCTGTCCGTCCGTCCGTTTGAACGCCTAGATCTCAGAGATGGTAAGAGCTAGAGTTACCAAACTTTCACATTAGATCCCATATTAATCCATAGGAGACAAGTTTATTTTATTTTTTTGATATCGGGGATAAATTATATAGCTCCCATAGGGGTGTTTGAGACGACCTCGACAAAAAAAAGTTTTAGATGACTAATTCGTTTGTTTATGAAGATATCGTAACCAAATTTGGTATTTTTATAGTTCCCAATCACTGTACCAAATTTGATCGAAATCGGTTGACTATATCATATAGCTCCCATAGGACCGATCGGCCAAAATAACTTTTTAAAATCAAAATTCGCTATATTTTGCTTTTTAATAAAGATATCGTAACAGATTTGGCGTTTGGAAATTTTTTAGAGCACTTTAGCAATGTGCCAAATTTGAACAAAATCGGTTAACTATATCATATAGCTCCCATAGGTCCGATCTTCCAAAAAATCGATTTTTTAACAAAAATTGTTGTGTTTCGTTTGTTTGTTAAGATATTTGAAATAAATTTGGCATTCAGATCTTTTTTAAGGTATTTAAGCACTGTGTCAAATTTTATTGAAATCGGTTGACTATAGACTATCATATAGCTCACATAGGAACGATCGGTCAAAAAAAAAAATTTTTGCCTAAAAATTCTTCTGTTTTTGGTTTTTGTGAAGAAATCGGACTTTATTACAAGCTAGTGGTACAGGGTATCCTAAAGTTGTAAATTGTAATTTACATTATTTTATTATTAATCACCTAATTCTGTAAATTGCAATGGTAGTTATATAACTTAAAAATGATAAAAAAAAGCCAACCAACTATCTATATTTTATTCTAATTTTTAAAATCAATTTTATTATTGTTAAAATAAAAACAATTACCTTAGACAAAGCCTTTTTTTTTGTTGTTTTTAAAAAACGATATTTTGTTTCAGTAGCTGGGCTCTAAAATATGTTCTCTAAAACTGTCGCTAAAAATATGCGACGCTTTTTTACAAATATTTTTAAAATGTCAAATTTATGTAGCATAATTTTATACTTTTTTTTTAATCCAAAAGTTCTCACAATATGTTAATTAAAAATGGTGCATAAATAAAATGGTAAATTATGGGACATAATAAATACTAAAACAAAAATATTATTTCTAATATATTAAGAATATTACTTATTAGAAACAATTACAAATGTTAAAAAAATGATATACAAAAATAAAATACATAGGAATGTATATAATTGTAAAATGCTGAAACATAATATAAGGAATTCTCTATTAGAGCATAATCTAAGCCGCAGCCAAAACCTACTTCAAAAGAATTAAATTCCAAAAAATTTCAGATACCCCTTAGAATTCGATTTGTTGGTGACATACATACATGATACATAATCTAAGCGGCCGTCACAGGAATCGGTTCAAAGTCCTCCGCAATTAACTTGCCTGCGCACTGGCTTCAAGAAGACGGCTGAAACGTCTTCATCTTCGACTACCTCCAAAATATACCCGAAACCGAGGAGCTGCTACTGCCAAAGAAGTAGTAGCATTGGCTAGGGAATGTTTGAATGTCCTGGGATCCATTAAAGTGCCATTAAAATGCATAAAATTCAATTCCAAAATGAAATACATTATGCGATTTGTGAAAAAATAAAAACTTTCTGTAGTTTGAAATTTTTCGAAACTAATAAAAGAAGAAGTAATTTTTCTGCTTTATAGTCAAATAAAACAAAGTCTAAATATAAAAATTTCAAAAATTATAATACAAATTAAAAAAAAAAGAAAAAAAATATAAAATATGGTATTTTTTTTTAAACCAATTGCAGAAATCTTCGAGTTTCGCAGTCGTACTATACAAAAAGTTTGAATAAATAGAAATTGGCAACCAGATTCCAAAATTTAAAAGATTGCAATTAAAATTTGTTTGCTTAAATTCAAAAACAAAGAAAAATTTTGTATACGTAAACATTACACAGGTCAACATGGTTCAGTTGTTGGAAAGCTAAGAGTCATTTCCGAAGTAATTTGGTGCGTAGAATCCGAATCCGGCGTCAGAACTGGCCCATCACGTCAGGATTTTGAGATATTTGAGGTTATGTACCCAAAAAATGCCGTTTTTTCCTACATTTGAGGTTATGTACAGGGCGCAAAAAATTTTTGCGGTCTTTCTCTCCAATTACATCATTTAGTACAACTCTTACCCTTTAATTTAAGGGTTCAAGAGATCAACTACGATTTTTTTACGCAAAGTTATGGCTTTTCGAAGTTACGAGATATATCCCTTCGACGTCATTAGCATTTCACAGGTCTACAAATACAGGGGTCATGTGAGTTGTTGGAAAGCTAAGGGTTATTTTCGAAGTAATTTGGTGCGTAGAATCCGAATCCGGCGTCAGAACTGGCCCATCACGTCAGGATTTGGAGATATTTGAGGTTATGTACCCAAAAAATAACATAACCTCAAATATCTTAAAACCTGCACGTGATGGAGCCAATTCTGACGCCGGATTCGATTCTACGCACCAAATCTTCGAAATGACTCTCTAGCTTTCCCACAACTGAACTATGTTGACCTGTGTTATCTCAAAGGCTTCTTGCAAATGCTAATGACGTCGAAGGAGCTATATCTCGTAACTTCGAAGAACTTTTGCGAAAAAAATCGTAGTTGATCTCTTGAACCCTTAGAATTAAAGGGTAAGAGTTGTACTAATGATAACTTGGTGAGAAAAGACCTGAGGAATTTTCTGCGCTAACCATAACCTCAAATGTAGGAAAAAACGCCATTTTGACAGTAACCTCAAGTATCTCAAAATCTTGACGTGTGGACCGAGATGCTGACCGAATTCTGCACAAATTACTTCGGAAATGACTCTTAGCTTTCTAACAACTCACAGTTACACCCTGTATTTGTAGACCTGTGTTATTTATGCCTACTACTTGGGCAAAACTACTTTCGCAAAAGGCCAAGCCTATGTAGCCTTAAGTAGAGTGAAAACCTTGGATGGTGTAGCAATTTGTGACCTCGACCAAAGAAAACTATTTTATAACCCACATGACAAATCATCTTTAGCAGAATTGCAAAGACTGAGATCTAGTAATTGATACTCTCACTTGACAATCGGATTGCCATTCTAATTTTCCCACCACCAACTTTCTCATCATACGGAGCTAAGAAAATTGAAATCACTGCATGCGTTCGGTAGTTATGATGCCACAGACAGACAGACAGACACGTCAAACTTATAACACTCCTTTTTTGCGTCGGGGGAAATCGTCGATATTTTTTATTTCAGTGTGGTTTCATTTGAGACCCCATCCGAGTATATTTGCAGACATTCGGTTATGCTCCCCACTTTCACTCCCCACAACTTTTAAACGGCCCAACCGATTTTCATCAAACATGTCCAGAAACACTCGCACAAAAGTCACCTTTGATACAAAAAATTAAAAAAACTAAATTGAAATCACTGCATGCGTTCGGGAGTTATGATGCCACAGACAGACAGACAGACACGTCAAACTTATAACACCCCTCTTTTTGCGTCGGGGGTTAAAAAGATTGAATTTTGCAAATAGAATTAATATAATAATTAAAAGATACTTATAATTACCCAATTGTCACAGGAATACCTTTAAATAAAAAAATAATACTTTATTAAACAAGTAATACAAGCTGCATTTGATTAACAAAATTAGAATCTTTTAGTTTAGAAATTAAGTTTAGTTTCAAAACTAAGCGAAGAATATTACGTAATATAAAAGATTGAATTTGAAAATTGAATTAATATATTGTAATAATTAAAAGATACTTATAGTTAACCAATTGTCACAGGAATACCTTTAAATAAAAAATAAAACTATATTAAACAATTAATACATGATGCATTTGATTAAAAAAAATAGCAACCTTTTAGTTTAGAAATTATGTTTAATTTCGCAATTTAGCGGAGACTATTACGTAATACAAAAGATTACATTTTGAATATTGAATAAATATAATAATTATAAGATACTTATAGTTACCCAATTGTCACAGGAATACCTCTAAATAAAAAAAGAATACTATATTAAACAAATAATACATGCTGCATTTGATTAAAAAAAATTACAATCTTTTAGTTTAAAAATTAAGTTTAGTTTCGCAAAAAGGCGGAAAATATTAATTTCAACTCAAATTTGAGTTTGCTTGAAAACTTTAAAAGACTTTTGAATGCCAAATTTTGTTACGATATCTTTATAAACAAACGAATTATCCGTGTAAAACTTTTTTTTCGAGGTCTTCTGAAACACACCAATGGGAGCTATATAATTTAACCTCGATTTCAAAAAAATAAAATAAACTTGTCTCCTATGGAATAATATGGGATCTAATGTGAAAGTTTGATTACTCTTACCATCTCTGAGATCTAGGCGTTCAATCGGACAGACGGACGGATAGACGGACATGGGTATATCGACTCCTATAATCATTCTGATCATATTTTAGGTAACTTTGGGGTATCTCCGACGACTCCTTCTTCCTCTTAATATAACCTTTGACCCATACGGTACAGGGTATAAAAATTATTCCTGCACAACTAGCAACATAACCACAGAACTAATTCACATTATGTATGGTGCACTGATCTAAACGCACATTTAAAAGAGAAAATTATCCGAAATATTATGTAATATTTCAACTAAGGCTGCAAATTACTTCATAAATATAATTCAAGTAATTTTCTTCTCAATCTCCTCTACAACTACGGTGTCTAGAAGCTTCAACGGTTCGTTGTATTTCATCACTCCAACTATTTCGATTACATTACAACAATAATTCGAAGGATCCCCCAAAATTACGTACAATATGGTAAGACAGGTCAAAGATATGTTCATTCGTGCCTCTAAATATTAGAACCCATAGATCTTGGAGATTATATGCAGGGAAATCGTACTTATTTTTCTTGGGTCACAATACCAGTATTCCATTGACATTTCTAAAAATAAGATTTGTTAAATCATATACAATAATTAGACGGAGATGCCAAAAAACCCCAAAAGATACCTTTAACCCTTTGCACTCGAGCCTAAATAGCAAATAGTAGCAACCAGCAACTCGAGACTTTTTTGTAAAAAGTGAATGCATTAATGTTTAAGAAAAATGCAGTCGCTGCAGTTAAACAAATCAATTTATTTTTAAATATGTTGTAATAAACATATGTAGCTTATATTCAAGACTAAAAGAAGAAATAATTATCTAACATAAACATTATCTAAGAATCCAAGAGTGCTGAGTGAGATTATTAAGCGTGGCGCAAATGCGGCGACATTCGAGTTGCAAAGGGTTAATATGGGTTAGGAGGTTAGAAGATATGTACATACAGTATAAGGATGTTTTTGTGGATTACTCCCCATTTCACTCCTAAATAATTGTCTACCATTTCAAAGTTACCATACAAAAGATCTTCTGATTGCAGTGCCACACCTCTTTATTAGGCACCAATGCGAGCAAAAACAAAAAATAATTACCCCTTTTGTTTGAATGGTTTAAATATTATTAAATATTTATTATACGAGGGGCATTCAAAAAGTAAGTTTCCCTAATTTTAAAATAAAGTACAAAACAATTTTTAGGTTACAAAATGAATATTTATTAATTATTTGACTCACAAACCTATTTTCTACATAGTCACCTTCGACTTGAATACATTTTTCGTATCTGTTATAGAGTTTATGCAAACCTTCTTTA
>JBAMAX010004854.1:0-34017 GCA_037043745.1 Chymomyza amoena
ATTTTTAAATATTTCGCTAAATTTGTGTAAAAAAATTGATCTGTCTATTTATTTTTTTTTTAATAAATAGTAAAACTATGTACTTTTGTCAAACGAAGGTATTCCCTTTTTACCTTTAAAAATATTTATACTTTATAGTAAAAAAATTATTATTGTAATATAAATAAATTTTAATTTGCTGTAATATCTTTGATAAAACTCAAAGCAATCTTGTAAATATAATTATGTATAAAAATTGAATTTTGGATGAATAAATGAATTGAATTGAATATATATGTGCTTTTGCGTCCATTTTTATCGGCTAATTTAAAAAAATATATTAAAAAATCTTTGTTTTACCACCAAATCGATTTTTTTAATATGGTACTTACACATATAAAGATAACCAAAGAAGACGGATTTGTTTTAATTGTGATTGACTTAAGCAACATATTTATTTTATTATTTTTTTAAATTCATCATCATAATTAAATGATTTTTTTTAAACAAGAAAATTAGATTTTTTAAAAGAATTTTTTTTAAAAGATAATGTGTTGGTTATAAAAAATAACATATTTTTATTGAGTCATTTTGTCAAATTAGACAAAAAAAATTTTGAAATAAAAAAAAATAATTAGTTTTTTTGAAATTGTTTAATATGGTACTTACACATATAAAGATGCCCAAAGAAGACGGATTTTTTTATAATTGTGATTGACTTAAGTAACATATTTATTTATTAATATTTTTTTTAAATATACATTTAAAACTTTTTTTTTATTGATTATATATTTATTAAAAAAAATAGTGTTGGCTATAAAAAAAAACATAATTTTAATGAGTCATTTCAACAAATTAAACCAAAAAAAAATGTATGAAATAAAAAAAAAGTTCATTCGTCCCCATAAAAAAAGAGTATTTTAGGCGTTAAGTTAAAAAATTACGATTTTGTAAATTTTTTCATATTTTACCTATGAATCAATCTGTATTGTCAATTTTTAAAAATTTTTGGAACTACATAGATAGCTTTTACAGTTAGATCCAATCACGAATGTAATTAAATAATTTTTTTAAATAAAATAAGAAAATTACAATTTTTTTATTGGTTATATACTTTTTAAAAGAAAATGTGTTAACTATAAAAAAAACGTATTTTTAATGAGTCATTTTAACAAATTAGACAAAGAAAACTTTATTATTACTATTTCAATAAAAAAATATTTTTTTAGGCAATAAGTTAAAAAATAACAATTTGCAAAACATTTTATATTTTACCTATGAATTAATCTATCTAGTTTTTAAAAATCCTTGGAAATAGTTTTTAATGGCTTATCGTATTCAGCTAGACCCTTTCCTACTTTCAAATCTGCAAATAAATTACACTATGTCACAAAATTTCAAAATTTTTCTGATCCCGGCTTCAAAATAGTTGATCTCTATGTAAAATTTCACGCTGAATTCAAATCTGCTTAGAAAAATGTTGAAAGTAGAACGGTTTTTGAGATATCGCCAAATTTGCATTTTTCATGTTTAGAAAAAAGGATAGTCTACTAAAATACAATTTTCTCTGGTTTTAGTGCACCGATTTTTGTAAACTGGGACGAAAATTAAAGATAACAAAATTATTTCTTAAAAAAATTACAGTTGTTCAAAATCAAATCATAAATGACGAAGTTATGGCACTTCAAAGATGAATTTTTGTAAAAATTTTGATGATTTTTCAATTTTTTGCTGACTTTTACTAAGTTTTTTTCGATCTTTCCATAAAAATTGCTCCGGTTTTAGATATTGACATGATGGCGTAATCTTTTACGAACATTTTTTGCCCTGGTTCATCAACATCGGGTAAAAATATTTCCGCACTTGCAGTATTTGGTGAAATAACTCAAATTTTATTTTTTATGACTCTGAAAGCACATGAATTCTATAGCTCTCACAAGGTCAAAAGTTTTGCATTGGTCGCACCAAATATGCAATTTTTATCCAAAATTTGCCTCCGAATTCAAATTTTACTTAACTTTTTGAAAAGTCGGATGGTTACTTAAAATATTTGCAAATTTAAAGTAACCGTCCGACTTTTCAAGGAAGTTCTTTCTTTTATTTTTAAAGGTGTAAATATGTCTTTAAAAATTCACTTTTTACATTCCCATTTGGATTTTTCCCGGACAACCTAGGCGCCGAAAGCGACGAACATGGCGAACGCTTCCATCAGCAAATGAAGCAGATGGAGTTTCGCTACCAAGGCAAGTGGGATCAGGCAATGATGGGAGACTATTGCTGGTTCTTGTTGCGAGAAACACAGAGTCTGCACAAAAAACAACAGCGGTCTACATCAATTGAATTTTTTATCCTAACTTGAAAACTCCTAATGCTCAATGTTTATTCTTATTTGGCTTGGTAAGAAGTGATTCTTAAACTGAAAAACTTACAAAAACTCGATATATTAGTTATGTATCAATGTCAGAGAGGACATTTTGCGACCAATGCAAAACTTTGACCTTGTGAGAGCAATAGAATTCATGTGCTTTCAGAGTCATAAAAAATAAAATTTGAGTTATTTCACCAAATACTGCAAATGCGGAAGTATTTTTTACTCGATGTTGATGAACGAGGGCAAAAATGTTCGTAAAAGATTACGCCATCATATCAATATCTAAAACCGGAGCAGTTTTTATGGAAAGATCGAAAAAACTTAGTAAAAGTCAGCAAAAAATTGAAAAATCATCAAAATTTTTACAAAAATTCATCTTAAGTGCCATAACTTCGTCATTTATGATTTGATTTAAAACAACTGTAATTTTTTTAAGAAATAATTTTGTTATCTTTAATTTTCGTCCCAGTTTACAAAAATCGAGTGCACTAAAACCAGAGAAAATTGTATTTTAGTAGACTATCCTTTTTCAAAGCAGAAAAATGCAAATTTGGCGATATCTCAAAACCGTTCTACTTTCAACATTTTTCTAAGCAGATTTGAATTCAGCGTGAAATTTTACATAGAATCAACTATTTTGAGCCGGATCAAAAACTGTTGATAGTGTTATCTTAATGCAAAAAATAATTGTATTTATTATTATCATAAAATAAGTTTGAGTCAAAGCACGGGAAATCTAACTTTATATAGTTTTTTTTTTTAAATATCAATTCTTAAAAATGTTCTTCTTATATGTTTAAAACAAAATTAGCGAAGCAAAAAAAAAATAATAAATATTATTATTCTAAAATGAGCTTAAGTCCAAAGCACAGAAATCCAATTTTATATAGTCTTTTTTTTCAAATGTTAATTCTTAAAAACGTTTTTGTTATATGTTTTAAAACAAAAATAGCAAAGCAGAAGCAATCCAATTTTTCATACCTTTTTAATTTCTAATTTTAATTATTATATAGTAAAATTAATGTATCTTTTTTTTTTTGAAATCATGATTTAGACCTTGTCGTTAAAAAAAATATAAAGGTTAATAATTTTTATTTTTTTTTTAAGTTTACAAATTCTAAAATCAAAATTTGTTCCTTGTCTTTTAAACTAACTTTAAAAAGAATAGTAAGTAAGTAAAATAAATTTAAGTCCAAAGCACAGTTTTTTTCAAATATTATTTCTTAAAAATTAGCTTTTTATATATTTTAAAACAAAAATAGCGAGCCAGAGACAATCCAGTTTTTCATACTTTTTTAATTAAAATTATATTAATGAAATATAAAAAAAATGTTGTTTATAATTTTTCAAATCATAATTTAGAATTTGTGATTAAAAAAAAAGTAAAGATTTATTTTTTTTAGTTTACGAATTCTAAAAACAAAATGTCGTTTAAGCTAAAACTAAAAAATTTAAAGAATACAACAAAATATATAACTAAAAAAATGGTTTCTTATATAGCACTTAGTTTAAATGAAGACTAGTTGCTGCTGTTATACAGGGTGCGCCATTTGAATGTGGTCGATGGAAATATTGAATAACTTTGACAGATTTCAACCGATTGACGTCGTCGAACACATTTTGGAAAGGTTATTGCATTACAATTTTAACTATGAATCGATTCACGCCCAAAGAACTCGCGGAAATAGTGACAATGTTCATTAAATGTAATTGCCCGATTTTTGGGAGCGAATTTTAATGACTGATGAGGTCCATTTCACGCTATCTGGCACTGTAAATAAACAAAACTGTCGCATTTGGGGGAAAGAAAATCCTCATACTATCCATCAAACTCCACTGCTTGATCAGAAAGTGACTGTTTGGGCCGGTGTCTGCTTCAATATTTCCATCGACCACATTCAAATGGCGCACCCTGTAGTTTAAATAATTTTATATAATTTACAGATTGTAAATAAAAATTGGAAAAAAAAGGTTTAAGCCAAAATTCAGGTTATCTAGTTTTATTTTTATTTTAACAAACTTCTCGTTTCTTTTTGTTGCTATTTAAAAATGCTTTAAAAAATTGCTTTTATTTCTTATGTTAATTGCAAACCCACACAATTTTATTAAAATTGGACCATTTAATTAAGATTTCTAAAAAATCGTTTGATGAGCAATGCTGAAATTTTTATATTTACCTACAAAATTAATAAATTTTTTTCATCATCAAATCAAAAAGTATGCCTTCGAATAAATACGATAAAAATAAACAATAATTTTTGCCATCAATTGATTATTATAATTATTTTTTAATACATTTAAAAAAAAAACATTAAAAAATTTCTGTTTTATTTTTTTTTTAACATTGTTCCACCTAATCGATTTGATTGAAATTCACACCATATAAAGAACGTATAAAGACGCATGTTTAAAAAAATATGGTGATTGGCATATTTAAGGAACATACTTTAAAAAAAGAAGAAAATTTCATATTTTTTTTAATAAAATGTCTTGGTTAAAAAAATTTAATTTTTTTTTGAACATCCCTAGTGCTAACTTAGACTAAAAAAAATTGGTTCCAAAATATTCAGTAGTTTAGTCGCAATTATATACACGTGAAAAACACGTTTTTTTAAATTAAGCCGCAACGCTCTAAGTTTAAAAACTGCAATTTGGTCTAAAATTTGTATTTGCCATTCTGCATCGAATTGCATTATTACTTTTTAAAAATTGCGGGGTGCAGTTTCCAGTACCTTATCCAGCTAGACCCTTTCAATCAAGTTATTTTTTTAATCGTGCTAAATCGAATAAAATTGTAGAAAAATTATTTCTTGAGCGTGTTATTTCTAAAACGTGTAAAAACCGAATTGCATGTACAAACATTTTTTATTCAACACAAACTAGACTTGTCCCACTGTGCCAGCGCTTTGCAGGCCGCTCTTTATTATGAATTGAAAATAAAAACATAACTGCGCCGCTTTTACATTGTTGTTATTGTTGTGTCCGTCCCTACGTTGTTGTTGTAGCATAATAATTTTTTTATACACATTTTTTTTTTTTTTATAACTTTATGGCCAACAACACAGATTTGTTATAAAATGTCTGTGTGTTGGTTTATAAACGATTTGTGCCATACACTAAACTATGTTAGAATTATTCTACGAAATGCTTGGAATTTTTTTTTTTTTTTTTATATTTTTTATGATGAACAACACAAAAAAAAATAACATAAACTGGCTCATTATGAGCGGAGCTTCTGTACAGATCTGTCCCTTGGTCTGTTTTGTACCCAGGTCGCACTCTCGCTGAAATTTGTTAATGTGTTTTGTGGTCTCATTAACATGAAAATAACTCCGCTCCAGAAACCATCTAAAAAGACCACAACAACAACAACAAAAACAATGTGGTTTATGCAAATTGTGGTCTAGCAAACGGTATATGAAAAAAAATTATTTTCACCATTTGCATTTAGCAATTGTTTTTACATTTTATATAGGCCAATAACCGCAAACAAAGCAGGTGCTGGTCATCCCGCCCAGCTTCAGACCAGTTCTAATTACTCTCACTATCGAGCTGGCTTTATAATATACCCAGACATATTAGAGCATTCCAAACCATTGGCAATAAATGGCAGCTATATAGTAACTTTTGAGGCTGTTATAGTTGAGCTATAACGAACATAATATACCCTGTAATTTTCTTAGGTGCCACGAAGTTGATTTGTATCCACTAAAAGTATCTTTATATCTTATCAACAATCGTAACTCTTGTAATTTTTAAAATAAAAATCATCAAATAATTATTAATTTTTGATTTTTTTCATCAAAGTTGCATAATAAATCCAATTTTTTTGTCTTAAAAATTGTGAAATAATATTTAAATTACAATTTTAATTTAAAATTTGCAAAATAACTCTTATTTTTCAATTTTTATACTAAAAATTGCAGAATATTATTGATCAATATTTATTGTACAAATTGAGGAATAAGAGTTATTCTGGAATTTTTATTATATAAATTGAAAATAAAAGATACTCAGCAATTTTTATTTTAAAAATTGAAATTAAAAATTGAATTTAAATTTCTTTTGTACCATGGGGTGTATTTCAATGGTTGACGTGTTTTTCTGATACATAGTTCAAAACCTTTCCATCGATGCCAAAAATGTCCTTGAAGCATTAGTATAAAGGATACCAGAAATTTCAGTTGTAGTTTGGCAAAAGTGCATCATGTGTTGATTTATTTGTAATTTCTTTGGTTATTTCTTAAAGCAACTGTGGAACATTTTTAGTTAAAATTATTGAATTCAATAAATAATAATAATAAAAATGGCGGACGTAAAGTCAGGCGCGACGACTTTGGGATCCCTGTACCACTAGCTTGCAATAAAATCCGGTGCCTTCATAAAAACCAAAAACAGAAGAATTTTTAAGCAAACATATTTTTTGGCCTATCGTTCCTATGGGAGCTATATGATATAGTCAACCGATTTCGATCAAATTTGCCACAGTACTTTAATACCTTAAAAAGATCTGAATGCCGAATTTAGTTCAAATATCTTTACAGGCAAACGAAACACAACGAATTTTGTTTAAAAAACGTTCTTTTGGACCGATTCTTCCTATGGGAGCTATATGATATAGTCAACCGATTTTAATAAAATTTGGTACAATGCTTGAAACCTATAAAGAACTTACAAGTGCCAAATTTGGTTCCAATATCTTTACAAACAAACTAAACAACAAATTTTATTCAAAAATCCATTTTTTGGAAGATTGGCCCTATGGGAGGTATATGATATAGTCAACCGAACTTGTTCAAATTTGGTGCAATACTTGGGTACTCTAAAAAACTTCTGAATGCCAAATGTAGTAACGATATCTTTAATAAAAAATTAAATTTAGCGAATTTTTGTATAAAAAATTTTTGGAAGATCGGCCCTATGGGAGCTATATGATATAGTCAACCGATTTTGATTAAATTTGGTACAGTGCTTAGGAACTAATAAAAACTTTCGAATACCTAATTTGGTTAAGATATTTTAATAAACAAACGAATTATCCATCTAAAACTTTCATTTTTTTTCGAGGTCGTCGCTACCCCAATGGGAGCTATGTATATAATTTAGCCCCGATATCAAAAAAGTAAAATAAACTTATCTCCTATGGAATAATATGAGGATCTAATGTAAGAGTTTGGTTACTCTAGCCTTACCATCTCTGAGATCTAGACGTTCAAACGGACAGACGGACGTGTCATGGGTATATCGACTTCTCTAGTCACCCTGACCATACTTTATGTAAACTCACTTTGTGGGGTCTCCGACGATTCCTTCTATATGTCACATACATTTTCGGCTTAGACAAACTTAATATATCTTTGTACCATACGGTACAGGGTATAATTACAATAGAAGTTCCAATTGAGCAAATATTAATAATTCAATCGGAAAAATCTGTCCAATATTGGGTACCTGAACCGACGTTATATAGTAGCAAGAAAAATATAGCTGATAATCCTGAAACAGCTTTCCATTTTAATTTTATGAGTTATTATCGGAAAGAGTTTAGGTCAGTGTTGCAAGTTTTTTTATAGTTGCATTTATGACAATATGGAAGAAACATTTATAATGTTCATGCCTATTCAGAAACTATTCCAATTTCCATTTGAGAAGAGCAATGTCGTAATCGAATTAATTAAATCTTATGTGCAATTAGAGCAAATTTTTCAATAAAGAACCAGAATGTTTGCTCGCTGAGCTGGAAATTCTTTTCGGATCATGTGCAGGATGTACGATTTTTGGGGATATTTGTAAAGTAGTGTTTAAATTACGAAATGTGATTCCCTTGGCGCACAAACTTGGTTGGTTCATTCTCACCGTTCCAGTTACATCAGCTTCTTGTGAACGCTCATTTAGTAACTTAAAATTAGTTCTCAATTATATGAGAACAACAATGGGCGATGATCGCTTAAATGAGTTGATGTTACTTTATCCGTCGAAAGATAAGGTTGACGAAACCAACCTGCGCGAAGTCGTTGAAAAATGGTCGGTATTGAAACAGCGCAGAGTGAAAATATAACTTTCATTATTTAAAAAAAATGTTAAGCACTGGAATGCATTTAAAAAAAAAGTTTATCAATTATTATCACATGATCTCTTATCTGCTAAATTATTTCTGTAATACTTTGCTGTGATTATATCCTGTATTACTAGTAACTAAGCAATGTCATTATTTGTCCAATATTGTATATTTTTCTTGTTACAATAAAATTCTACTGTAATAGATATTGAGATTTTTGAGAATTTATTAATATTCTTAACTAATCCCTTTTAGCCAATTACTATTCATGCAGTCGGTAATTTGTTGTATCGAGTCAGCATTTTGAGGCTCATCACACCCCACATTCACTTTTCTTATTTCTCGTTGCTTATTTCTTTTTTGCATTGATATTCAGCCAAATAAAAGAGATGAAGCGAGTCATTTTTCTATGCGTCCTTGTTCCTCCTTGTTGCTCTCATTGTTCGGGGTTCAACGAGCATAAAATTATCCAGTCTTTCTTTTCACACTCGTTGATTGTACTTCAAACAAATGAAACCAGAATAACTGTCTCGTTTTTAAAAATCATCCAACAGTTATGCGGCTGATTTTTCGTAGAAAATTCTAAACATAAATCTTAAATGAAGAGGATAGCATTACAGTACCACACCAATACTGATGTAAAGTCGAAGTAAAATAAATGCAAAGCAAACGCAGTTGACTTTTCTTATTTCTTTTTCGTATTGATATTCTGCCTAATGGAAATAAAAGAGATAAAGCTAGTCATCTTCGTCAGCAAACAAACAATCCATCAACGTTACAAAGTACCCTTCACTAACCGTCCGAGAATTTTCTTATCCGGTATCATCTTAATCGTACCAATTTTCGTGTCTATATGTGTTATAAATATAAATCGAATCAAATGAATGTCCAATAAATTTAATTAAATCTATTACTTACGATTCTTATCATATGTGTTATGTCATTTTTGTGGTTTGTTACCAGGATTCCTTATATATAGTGTACATTTGTGTGAGGTGTTCTGACATACCCAATCATCATGTGCACCAGTTTGCAGTTTTATATATGTAAGTGTAAGCAGCCTGTTACTAACGTCGTAATTGTGGCACTGAATTTATTAAAATTGTTTCCTTAAAAAAATTTACAATTTCACTTCAAATATTTATATTTACTTTTTTTGTTGCTCTGCAAGCAAGCGAAGGCAAAATGTACGGAAAAAAAGTTCAACTTGTAATTTTGATAAAATTTTTGCATTCCAAAAAATTATTTTTTTAGGTTTTCGGCCGCTCTGTTCGAGCGCCGGATGACAACTAAACAGAAATAATGTTTGCTTCAGCTTGCAAGATTTCTAGAGATGGTAAGAGCTAGAGCAAGCAAACTTTCCGATTTAACTATTTATCGAAAAGAGCATGGATGAATTTTTGATATTAGACTTTTTCTTCGCTCTTTATTTTTGTTAGTTTTCAAATACTCAAATTTATTAAGGTGGAAGTGGATAATTTATTACACGGTTCTTATGTTTAAATTACATAATACTTTTTGTTTTAAAATATGATTTATCGATATCATTATGATTTTGCAGTATTTATCGCATACATATCTGCATATTCATATACTTTACATTCTCTTTCACCTTCAATTCCAAGGTCAATTTCATTTTTTCTCCCTTTCCGCAGAAGCACATCTTAAACATCGCTGATTTAGCTGGCCCAACCCTGCACAAATGGACTTTGTCCCACATTGTTGATATCTTTAGGTTAGGTTAGGTTAAAGAGGTTGCCTGTCTTGGAACAGCCCAGTTGCACTTAGGCACAAGAAGGGCCCCTAGTGATACCACAGGTTCCGCCGGCCGAGATCTGAGCAGGGATAACTTTATAACTACATATATACCAATGCAATAACGTTAAAAAATAAAATTGTTAAAATATTTGGCTCGCTTCAAAAAATCATCCAACAGTTGTTGTGCGACTGTGTTGCACTTCGTAAAAAATTCACTCAGTCTCTGGTAAAACCCCTCTTTCTGGAAACCCGAGTAGTCTGGCAAATCTGCCCAAAATAGACCTGGCTCTTTTTATCGTATTCTCAATATGGTTAAGAATGCCAAGAATACGCCAAGGGCTGTTTTTGGCTACCTTAACATCACATATCTGGCTCATAATTTTCAGCAGTATCTGCACATAAATTTTAAATGAAAAGGATAGCAATAGGTACCTCACCAACACTGATGTAAAGTCAAAGTATAAATGTACAAAGCAAACGCGATTAACTTTTCTTATTTCTCTTTGGTTATTTCTTTTTTGCATTGATTTTCTACCGATTGAAAATGAAAGAGATAAAGCGAGTCATTCTTTTATGCTTCCTTGTTCCTCTTTGTTGCTCTCGTTGTTAGTCGGGGTTCAACGAGTATAAAATTATCCAGTCTTTCTTTGCACACTCGTTGATTGTACTTCAGACAAATGAAACCAGAATAACTGTCTCGTTTTAAAAATCATCCAACAGTTATCAGACTATTTTTTCGTTGAAAATTCTTCTATCTGGAAAAACCCTTTCTTTCTGCAGAACTTGATATGTGACAATTCTTTACCCTCAGCAAGCAGTAAGGTGCGGCTAAGGGCCTCCAGTGTTTTTTTTTTTAATGACTTAACCTCACTTATCTTCCTCACCATTGCTGATGTAAAGTCAAAGTAAAAAAAAAGCAAAGCAAACGCAGATGAATTTTCTTATTTCTTTTTTGCATTGATATTCTGCTTAATGGAAATAATAGAGATAAAGCTAGTCATTATTGTATGCGTCTTTGTTCCTCTTCGTTACTTACTTTGCTGCTTACTTTGTTCCCCATGTTTCAACGAGTATAAAACGTAACTGGACTTAATTTTCACACTCGTTGCTTGCACTGTACTGTTTTTCTGGTTACATTTTATACTCGTTGATATATTTGGTAAAAAATATTTAAACAAATCTTTACGATTTAAAGACATCAGCCGGGCTTTTTGTCTAAAAGTTGTTTTTTAACAAAGACCAGGGATGTGGCTATATACATATGTATATATTTACTGTACTAAGAAGCTATTTCATCATAAAAAACATAACGATTTGTGTGGCACCGATTCACATATTTATTTTTTATATATATTTGTATACAATTACTTATATACTACTTAGCTGATTCAATTTTTAGGTGTACTATATTCTCATGTATATACCTTCTAAAGCAATGTATTATGTATTATTATGTATTTCATGTGTATCTTAATAACTAAACAGCAGAATCCATTTTAAGGTAGGCAGCCTTTGGAATCTTCGTCAGCAAACAAACAATCCATCAACGTTAAAAAGTACCCTTCACTAACCGTCCGAGAATTTTCTTATCCGGTATCATCTTAATCGTACCAATTTTCGTGTCTATATGTGTTATAAATATAAATCGAATCAAATGAATGTTCAATAAATTTAATTAAATCTATTACTTACGATTCTTATCATATGTGTTATGTAATTTTTGTGGTTTGTTACCAGGATTCCTTATATATAGTGTAGATTTGCGTGAGGTGTTCTGACATACCCAATCATCATGTGTACCAGTTTGCAGTTTTATATGTGTAAGTGTAAGCAGCCTGTTACAAACATCGTAATTGTGGCACTGAATTTATTAAAATTTTTCCTTAAAAAAATTTACAATTTCACTTCAAATATTTATATTTACTTTTTTTGTTGCTCTGCAAGCAAGTGAAGGCAAAATGTACGGAAAAAAAGTTAAACTTGTAATTTTGATAAAATTTTTACATTCCGAAAAATTATTTTTTTAGGTTTTCGGCCGCTCTGTTCGAGCGCCGGATGACAACTAAACAGAAATAATGTTTGCTTCAGCTTGCAAGATTTCTAGAGATGGTAAGAGCTAGAGCAAGCAAACTTTCCGATTTAACTATTTATCGAAAACAGCATGGATGAATTTTTGATATTAGACTTTTTCTTCGCTCTTTATTTTTGTTAGTTTTCAAATACTCATATTTATTAAGGTGGAAGTGGATAATTTATTACACGGTTCTTATGTTTAAATTACATAATACTTTTTGTTTTAAAATATGATTTATCGATAACATTATGATTTTGCAGTATTTATCGCATACATATCTGCATATTCATATACTTCACATTCTCTTTCACCTTCAATTCCAAGGTCAATTTCATTTTTTCTCCCCTTCCGCAGAAACACATCTTAAACATCGCTGATTTAGTTGGCCCAACCCTGCACAAATGGACTTTGTCCCACATTGTTGATATCTTTAGGTTAGGTTAGGTTAAAGTGGTTGCCTGTCTTGGAACAGCCCAGTTGCACTTAGGCACAAGAAGGCCCCTAGTGATACCACAGGTTCCGCCGGCCGAGATCTGAGCAGGGATAACTTTATAACTACATATATACCAATGCAATAACGTTAAAAAATAAAATTGTTTAAATATTTGGCTCGCTTCAAAAAATCATCCAACAGTTGTTGTGCGACTGTGTTGCACTTCGTAAAAAATTCACTCAGTTTTTGGTAAAACCCCTCTTTCTGGAAACCCGAGTAGTCTGGCAAGTCTGCCCAAAATAGACCTGGCTCTTTTTATCGTATTCTCAACATGGTTAAGAATGCCAAGAATACGCCAAGGGCTGTTTTGGGCTACCTTAACCTCACATATCTGGCTCATAATTTTCAGCAGTATCTGCACATAAATTTTAAATGAAAAGGATAGCAATAGTACCTCACCAACACTGATGTAAAGTCAAAGTATAAATGTACAAAGCAAACGCGATTAACTTTTCTTATTTCTCTTTGGTTATTTCTTTTTTGCATTGATTTTCTACCGAATGAAAATGAAAGAGATAAAGCGAGTCATTCTTCTATGCTTCCTTGTTCCTCTTTGTTGCTCTCGTTGTTAGTCGGGGTTCAACGAGTATAAAATTATCCAGTCTTTCTTTTCACACTCGTTGATTGTACTTCAGACAAATGAAACCAGAATAACTGTCTCGTTTTAAAAATCATCCAACAGTTATGAGACTATTTTTTCGTTGAAAATTCTTCTATCTGGAAAAACCCCTTCTTTCTGCAGAACTTGATATGTGACAATTCTTTACCCTCAGCAAGCAGTAAGGTGCGGCTAAGGGCCTCCAGTGTTTTTTTTTTTTTAATGACTTAACCTCACTTATCTTCCTCACCATTACTGATGTAAAGTCAAAGTAAAAAAAAGCAAAGCAAACGCAGATGAATTTTCTTATTTCTGTTTTGCATTGATATTCTGCTTAATGGAAATAATAGAGATAAAGCTAGTCATTCTTGTATGCGTCTTTGTTCCTCTTTGTTGCTTACTTCGTTACTTACTTTGCTGCTTACTTTGTTCCCCATGTTTCAACGAGTATAAAACGTAACTGGACTTAATTTTCACACTCGTTGCTTGCACTGTATTTTTCTGGTTACATTTTATACTCGTTGATATATTTGGTAAAAAATATTTAAACAAATCTTTACGATTCAAAGACATCAGCCGAGCTTTTTGTCTAAAAGTTTTTATTTAACAAAGACCAGGGATGTGGCTATATACATATGTATATATTTACTGTACTAAGAAGCTATTTCATCATAAAAAAATAACGATTTGTGTGGCACCGATTCACATATTTATTTTTTATATATATTTGTATACAATTATCTGTATATACTACTTAGCTGATTCAATTTTTAGGTGTACTATATTCTCATGTATATACCTTCTAAAGCGAATGTATTATGTATTATTATGTATTTCATGTGTATCTTAATAACTAAACAGCAGAATCCATTTTAAGGTAAGCAGCCTTTGGAATCTTCGTCAGCAATCAAACAATCCATCAACGTTAAAACGTACCCTTCACTAACCGTTGAGAATTTTCTTATCCGGTATCATCTTACTCGTACCAATTTTCGTGTCTATATATGTTATAGTATATATAAACCGAATCAAATGAATGTTCAATAAATTTAATTAAATTTATTACTTACGATTCTTATCATATGTGTTATGTAATTTTTTTTCTTTGTTTCCAGGATTCCTTATATATAGTGTAGGTTTGTGTTAGGTGTTCTGACATACCCAATCATCATGTGTACCAGTTTGCACTTTTATATAAGTGTAAGCAGCCTGTTACTAACATTAAAAAATTTTCTTCCTCTTCATCCCAGTGAATATGAAGAATGTCTCCTTCTTCCTCTACTTCTCCTTCTTCTCCTTCCTCTTCGTCTCCTTCTTCCTCTTCTCCGTATTCGGCACCTTCTTCCTCCTTTTCTCCGTATTCGTCACCTTCCTCTTCTCCGTTTTCATCACCTTCTTCCACTTCTTCTCCGTATACGTCTCCATCCTCTTCTCCGTTTTCATCACCTTCTTCCTCTTGTCCATATTCGTCACCTTCTTCTTCTTCGTATTCCTCTTCATCACCTTCTTCCTCTCCTTCGTATTCCTCTTCGTCACCTTCGTCCTCTTCTTCGTATTCGTATTCCTCTTCGTATTCGTATTCCTCTTCGTATTCGTATTCCTCTTCGTCCACTTCTTCGTATTCGTATTCCTCTTCGTATTCGTATTCCTCTTCGTCACCTTCGTCCTCTTCTTCGTATTCGTATTCCTCTTCGTCACCTTCGTCCTCTTCTTCGTATTCGTATTCCTCTTCTTGTTCCTTTTCCTTTTCTTTTTCTTCGTTTTCTTTTTGCTCTAGCAGTTTTTCTTTAAATTCAAGAACGTGACGAATCATTTTTAATGCAACACGCTGACGTGCCTCCTGTAATGTATCCCCATAGGCGTGCTTTACAGTTTTTGTTTTTCGGCCCAAATAACAGAATGCCATATAAGGGGGGCCAATTACCGGTTTCAATCTCGTAGAATGATGCAATATAAACAGAGGGATAGTCCACTTTCTGACATAGAAGCGTAATTCTGCAAACACATCTCTGTCGCCAATTTGCAGTGCATCCTTTTCGTCACGCAGCAAAAGTTTCATCATTTTACGACAAGCTATTATCTGGGCTTCCTTATAGGTTGGGGCTACAAAATTGAGTTGTACAAACTGTAGAAATGCAAAAAGGCAAAAAGTCTATAACTTAAACTTACCTTCTCCTAAAACTTTCATATAGTCTACTCGTAATGGGCATTGCCTGAGCCCCTCATCAAAAATGTCCATGAGGTAAACTGGACGGACGTAACCAATTGTAGCACAAAACTCCTCTAACTCCGCTACGGTAGGATTCAATATGCGGAGCATGTTACGAGCCGCCATTTCCTTCGCCTCTTTCTCGCTTTCACCTGAAAAGGCATTCAAAATTGTATGGCAAGTTTGCGCAGAAAAGGGAAAAGTTTTGTAACTTACCTTCTCCATCAGCCTTTTGACGGTTCATTGCTACCGTGCAAGCCACACGTCCATATTCCAGATTTTTAAGTTCATATTCTGGCCTCGGGTCTATAGGCATGGATTCATGTTCATGCATTACACCATACAGGTTCAATGCAAATTGAAAATATCCGCCTGCGTAATCGTCCCAATTGCGAAAATCTTCAATATCTTTCATCCATTTTACCTTTTCAGGATCCATATATATTTTGGCCTTTAACTTTTCGGCAACCGCAGTCGACTTCCATTTGAACGTTTCCGGATCCATGGTTACTTTCATCGACTAGAATATTTCACTTTGTGATTGCCTGCTCGACCAGTACGCCCTTATATACCAGACTTTGCTAAGAGTGTTGAACAGCGCAAGTATTCTACGCATTTTTCAACACTAACAGCAGTTATTGTGCGACTGTGTTGCACTTCGTAAAAAATTCACTCAGTCTCTGGTAAAACCCCTCTTTCTGGAAATCTGAGTAGTCTTGCAGGTCTGCCCAAAATAGATCTGGCTCTTTTTATCGTATTATTATTATTGCTTATTTTCCAATGTAAAAAGATTAAATGCTTTTAGTATTAATTTTTTTAAACGAATTACTTGCAGCGTTGCCAGACTGATTATTTTCGGCATTTTTACGAGGGTCTTGCTGCGGTCACACTGGTTTTATACTTTTTGGTAAACCTTTCAGCGCAAGAGCAACGCGTTTTGGTAAGCACACTTAATTTATAAAATATATATTTTTAAGAGTAAGCCAAAATCCGCACAAAGTAGCACCAAGTGACGTAGAATGACTATGCACCACATAGATGGCCATATTTCGTGAGAATTTGTTGAATTTACAAATAAGTCCTAGTCCCAGATATGTCGTATCCAATCTCAAAAAATATTTGCACGTTTTAGTTACAGTCACACAGACAACCGCACAAAACACAGTGCCAATTTTTAGGATATATCTTAGATTTATTCATGGATCAGTTTTTAACCCGTAATAGTTGTAACCACGAACAAAAAATGAGCTGCCCCAGGCGTCTGAAGTTTTTGTGGTATTCGTTGACCTTGAGACACTTGTGCACACAAGAAGTGCTGTGACCACCATTTTGTTTTTGTTGTTGTTATATTTCTCTTTATGATAGTTTACTAACAAGTTTTACCATCTTTCTTCCAGCTATTTGAATCCTGACTTCCAGAAAAAAGATGCTACCAACACGCAAAATGGATCTGAAACCCAAGCCCGGTGCTCCACCTCCACTGGATGTGTGTCATAGAAGCATGATGTTGGATAATTTGGACAATAGAGCTATTTGCTCTGAAGAACTGAAACCCAGGCCCGCTGCTCCACCTCCAGTGGTTGTGGGTCTTGGCAACATGACGTACGCGGAAGCTGTGAACTGGTCAATAAAGGGCAAATATGATAATTGGCCCGTCGGCTCATCGGATTTGGATGCTGCAGGTCTGGTCGTGCCGTCTCCTGAAACCGATGACAAAACCAAAGACGCAGGTGTTTCAGAGCAAGTCACCATTTCGTCTGGCTCACCTGGGTCCGATGATGATGAACTTGTTTTAGGCAGAGGCGTGCGTGCAATGCTCACCACGATGAAGCCTGAGGAAATGTTTACGCTAATTTTTTGTTTTTTATTATTTTATTATTTTTATTTGGGTCTTCACGCTAGCTGTTGACCTGAGCTTATTTTCTGTGTTTTTTAATCTCAGAAAAAAGGAATAAATATTTAAAAAATAAATAAAAAGTAGAAAACTCATCGCAAACAAAATATGCATTAAATTTTACTTTATTTAAAAGAAAAACATTTTTTGATGAACGAAATTTAATAACAGAAAAAGTCGTTTTTTGACTTTTATTATATTTTTGGTAAGCAATACATTTGAAATTTTGGGTTCTTGTTCTATAAAGCGCCTAATTTAGCTGTCACCAAAAATAGTCCCCAAAATACTGAGCCGTATTCAAGTATGTAAGAGCTTTATAAGACACTGCATGTTTAATGACGTCATCGGTTACTTCAAACAAATAGAGCTCCTGGGGGCACTTTGATATGGAGCTCCTAACTGCGCCTAGAAATTGCGAAGATTTTGACTAAATTGCTCTGTTGGACTTAATGTTGCTGTTCTATAATTATTATGAAATAAATGTTTAAATAAAAGATAAAAAATAACTTGATAAATTTGATACTTTTTACCTCAATGGATCCACAGTAATAAGTATTATGTATACCTGCCTAAGATGAAATATATTTTTAGAAGTTGGGAAGGTGCTTCAGATGGCACCCAACAGCAGTGCTGCTCGAGTACATCGGTTTGTGACCAAGACCGAGAGGCGCCTACTTAAAGAGAGCGACTTAAAGGCTTACCCAACTGAAATGAAATGCATA
Source organism: Chymomyza amoena (assembly GCA_037043745.1). Lineage (NCBI taxonomy): Eukaryota > Metazoa > Arthropoda > Insecta > Diptera > Drosophilidae > Chymomyza > Chymomyza amoena. Next base: position 18,157 of record JBAMAX010004854.1, read on the forward strand.
TAAATTAGATGGATCAGCCAGCACATCTTGGCCATAATCCCCGCTAAGGCGCACTATTGGATAGAGATTTCATAGCCCAAAAACTTATGTTTACATGAGCGGTGATTTGCATATGGTAACAATTATAGAAGTATTACGTATATAGCGTAATGCTTAACAGATCTATATACTAGAATCGGTAGTGTATCTTTTAACACTTTGCCCCAACACCTTTAAGAACATTAAGGTGTTAAGGTAAGATTCAGTTATATGAGAAAGTTGCCCCAGTTGAATTAAAATTTACTTTATGTTTAACTGCGACGTAGTTATTAACCCGTAGTGTACCTTATCAGGTAGAATTATGGTCTGTTGCTATGTCGGAGGTGAGGCTCAGCGTACATCAAATCATTCCTCAATTTCTGTTATCCCCAGTGGCACATAGAGCCTTCACGAGACGTTTCCATCAGCTACAATCTTTCGCGATGATTTTGACCTCCTCGAAAGATGTATCTGTAGACCTAAGTTCCTTTTCGAGTGTCCGCTTTGAAGTTCATCTAGGGCGTCATTTCTATCTGCTACCTTATAGATTCCATTCGATCGCTTGTTTACCTAGTTCTGGGCGATTCTTAGCAAGCTTTTTCTGCATGTCAGAATGCTTCGATGACATTAATTATACAAATGTCATCGGCGTAATCAAGGTCTTTAAGGTGCGGCATTCGTTTACAGATCTTGTAAGAACATCATCCAGAATGATTAGGAACAGCACGGGAGAAATCAGAAATCCTTGTTGAACGCCAGATATAGAAACAAAAGTGGACGATAGGCTTCATACATTTGAGTCCCTCATACGGGGCTTTACTTTTTAGCGTACTTCATATGCGAAACTACAAATGATGTAAGCCGGCTGGCTATGCCACAGTATCAAATTTTCTATAAAGCGGAGCCATGGACGCTTCAAATTTTTCCGGACACAGGCTTAGTAAAAACTATTAATTATTTTGGAAATAAATACGTTTATTGCATTAGATGGTACTTCTTTATAACCTCACGGAGACACGGCGTTTTATCCGTGAGTTTTATATTGGGCGGCAGTGTCTGCCAATAGCTGCAATACACATATGAAGGAATTTTGGGAAAGGCTTTTGGAAGGCATTTTTGAAAAACTAGATTCTAGTTGTCATTAACTACGCCGCAATCCATCATAAGGAAAACGTTAATCCAACTGGGATACCTTTCTCAAATGACTGGAACTGGATGGAGGCGCATCAACACTTCAATGTTCTTAAAGCATTGCCTGAGTTGGTGCTGCCGGAGCAAGTCACTAAAACTGTTTTATTGACAACCAAGTTAACGCTGTTCGGAACAGTGCTGCCTCGAGCCCTGGTCTATTCAGTAATTTGCAGCTTCATCAATATAGACCAGGTCAAAGACTAGATCTTCCTGCCAGCTGCGGCGCATGAAGCGCATTGGATGCACTCAAAAGGCGGTCTTGGAGTTGAAGATTAAATTTATATTTTTGCTGCAATAGCTAAGGCACTCTTTGAACTTGTTAACAATTCCAACTGATGCACCTTTTGTGGGGCTTTCATGGCCAAATCCAGATGTATTGTTTAAAATAGACTTCTATATGTTAACAACGCTATGACATCCTGCTCAGTCTTGTCACAACATCAGGAAAATCGGAGTCACCTTACAACCATCATCAACGCAAACAACATCTTATCAATATAAAGTCCTACGTTTACCATGGCCATCTTGGGCAATGTCCGCAATTCGCCAAGTAAATAGTCGAACTTCAAACCTTTATATCAAGGCATATCGAAATTAATTTTAAACTGTGGAAATCGGTGAAGATTTTGCGAGTTTCCGTTGCCTCTAAAAGCAAGTTTGTAAAATTTGTTTTGGTTCGCCACAAAAGAGACTAACAAACAGTGGCGCCAAAAAGTTGTTGGCATAGTGGCAGCACTGTTTTTAGTCTTTCCTGTGGCGAACGCTGGAAATTAGTGCTGCCAATTGTTTATTTGGCAAAGTGGCAGCCCTGTTGTTTAGTTTTTAAAAGCAGCTGATAAAAAAAGCGCGTCGTTCTGTTTGCGGTGATAGTAAATAAATCAATTGCGTTTTATAAAATTAATAAAAAGTGGATCGACTCAGTGAATTGAAATATTTTAATCAATTCGGTGTGTACAGTAATATATATAATAAAATTTCGCGACAATAATAGATTTATTGATCTGTTCATTATTATTTGCATAGATACAGTGCGAGTTTCCATAAAACAACAATTGCTAGCTGCAACCAAAAACCTTCGCAATCTTTTATATCTCTAAATAGCACAGTGATGGGTAAGAATATTTCCCAGAGACCCACTTCCAGAACTTATCGCAAGTCTTTTTTTATCAGGCGTAAAAAGACGAAAGTTGTTTGGAAAACGCAAGAAAGCACGCAAGGTGCCTTCTGCCCCAGAAGTTCAAAATCCGGAGCCAATAACTGCCCAAAATGTAACCCAAAAGCGACGTCGCCAGCAGAAGCCGCGTAAAAATAAATATGGATTCCGGGAGCGTCTGTATAATTTTTATGTATTGAAGAAGCATTTTAATTACATGGAGCCAAATCCACTTAGAATGAATGAGGCGTAGTATAAACTTAACACAGCGACGAAGGAGGAGTTGCGTCGGAGACCGCTCCAAGTCAATAATGAATAATCGTTTCATATCATTTATTATGTCAAGGGAGACAAGGAGATTACTATTTTTTCTTTATCAGTTTTATATTAGGGCTAATACAGAGCAATCATTATGAACGTTAAGGTTTTTTGGAGCTACTCCAAGTAATATAAGGAATTTGTTTGAAGTCATTGATTTTTAGTTTGTTATGATATAGTAAAAGACAGAAGTCGATAGTATCTAAATTTTTGTTACAATAATTAGTTTTTTAGTATTCTTTAAAGATTAAGTCAAAATATTTGTATAAATCATGAACATATTGGTAAAGAGATTGAAGTATTATAACGCCAATTTTTTGAGCTACTCCAAGTAATATAAGGAATATTTTTGAAGTCAGTTGATTTTTATTTTGTTATGATATATTTAAATGCAGTAATTAGTATAAAACTTTAAAGATTAAGTCGAAAATATTTGAATAAATTATGAAGCATTTTGTTAAAGAGATTGAAGTATTCCAATGAAATGCGTTTTCTTAAGTTTATTGGCTTATTGTTTGGAGTTCTCGACAGCTGCAGGTTCTATTGTGCTCCCTTCAAGCCAGAAACAGACTTAATTCTTGGGATGAACCTATGTTGGCTGGCAAAGTGCATCCAGAAATGGCCGACAAAAAAGCATAAGAGGATTCATGGCTCAAATTATCTTGTGAGCTGCCTGATTGGGGATTAAGCTAGAGCTAGTGGGTTCTTAATAGTCATAATGAAGAGCCAAATTTAAAAAAAAAATATATTATATTATCAGCTTTTGTGGAAATGTCGTCGTCAGAGAGTTTTGTTTTAGAAAGCGCTTACCTCTCTCTTGTAAATCCATCCAAATTCATTGTGAGCTTAGCTTTGTTGTCAACCTACAAAATTATCAGACCACCAGAAGGAGTTGCACAAATCTTTAAGGTCCGTGTTCCGTAAGTCAATGAAGAAGTATCATCCAGTCCAATAAAGATTTTTAATTTTCAATTAACTTGATGTTTTCATTAGAGCTGGGTACGGAAAAATTTTAAGCATTCAGGTTCTACACGCAGTGTGGGCTCTGCTTTATAGGAACTTAGAAGGAACTACGGTGGCGTAGCCAGCCGCCTAACATCACTTGTAGTACCGCATGTGTACACAATGGAAGGCTATAGTCCACTTTTGGTTTTATATCTGGCGTGTAACAAGGATGTCTGATTTCTCGCGTGCTGTTCCTAATCGTTCTGGATGATGTTTTCACAAGATCTGCGATCTGCCGCACCTTCTAGAATTTGATTACGCCAATGACATATGTATGTCTAATGTCATCGGAGCATTCTGATATGCAGAAAATGCCTGATGACTTGGTGTAAGCATGCAAAAAATTCGGCTGAAAGATTAATGCTTAAGAAACTAAATCCCTTAAAGTAAATGTGCGGATCTGAGTAGCAGCTCATAATATAATTCCCTGTCTGACCCCTAGGAGGGGCATGGGGATCTCTATTAATAACTGTTTAAACAGAACAGGGACCTACAGTTTGTAGCCGAATCCGAAGGGCGGCGTCTTCAATAAATAGAGACTCCCTATGGCAAATAGAGTCTTTGAGCTTGTGATGCCAGTGCTAGGCAAATGTACCAGTGCTACTGCTGGGAATCCACCGACCTTCGGTTTTAGAGGCGAGTACGCGACCACTTCGCCACCGACGTAGCAGTTTTAACGTAGCCAATTCCAGCAAATAAAACGCGAACAACTTCACTTATCTGGGGAGTGTTATTTTTACAGACGGAGGTGCAGCAGACGACATACAAAATGGAATCGGTAAATTTCGCAGTAAAAATTGTGGAACTCCTCATCGATTTCCATACATACAAAGCTGCGTGTCGTCAAAATCGTTAAGTCCATTCCTTTGTACGGATGTGAAATCTGGCTCAAGATGGACTGTAAGTATTTGTCCATAAATGATTAAGGCGTTTGATGCGGATTTGGTGCCCCAAAACAATCAACAACACAGACCTTTGGCCGATTTTCATGCAGTTACCTGTACAGAGAGGTGAGAGGCTGTAATAAAGCAGAGAAAGTGGTGATGGATTGGCCATATCCGCCGTAAGGATCCCAAAGTACTATGTAAACAGGCACTTGAATGGAATCCGCAACGTAGGTCTACAGGAAAATTTTTCCAAAGGGTCATAATCATCGCGAAAGATTCTAGCCGATGGAAATGTTTCGTAAAGGCCCTATGTCCCACTGGGGATAACAGAAATTGAGGAATGATATGAAGTACGCCGATTGTCACCTCCGATAAAGCAACAGACCATTAGTCTACCGGATAAGGTGCACTACTCGTTAATAACTACGTCGCCGTAAAACATAAAGAAAATTTTAATTCAACTGATACTCTTTTCTCCAATAACTGAATCTTACCTTAACACCTTAATGTCCTTAAAGGTGTAGTGGTAAAGTTTTAGTAGACACACTTCCAATGATAGTATATAGATCTGTAAAGAATTACCCTATATGCGTAATACTTCTATTATTGTTACCATATGCAAATCACGCCCATGTAAAAATAAGTTTTTGGGCTATGAAATCTACACAAGGAGTAGTCTCTTTCCAATAGGTGCCCTATCGGTATGATCACTGCCAGTAACCAAGCAGCTCGCGATCAAGCGCTCAGCCGTTGGGTGCCATCTGAAGCCTCCAAAAAATATATTTACCTTTAGGCAGTTTTACAAAATGCCTATTGCTGTGGATCCATTCAGTAAAAAGAGCCGAAGTTATTTTGTGTGTTTTATTTAAATATTTATTTTAAAATATAAATGTTTTGGCTTGTTTTTGGACCTCAACCTAGAGGAATGTGTGTCGGAATAAGAATCAACGGCTGCGCCTAGAAATTGCAAAGGTTTTAACAAAATTAGTAATATGTTCCAATATAGAAATGCATATCAGAAACTTGCACAAATGCATTCCAAGCAAAAAGACGACGATGTCAATCCAAAACATTTGTTTAAAGATTTGAAAAGTCATCTTGCTTTTGGAATATATGGAATGCATCTTGCCTGAACTTATATATACTTACTCAAACAAAAAGCAGCAAAAACAAATGGAGATTAGAACACCAACGTCAAGTCCAACAGAGCCTCACCTAAAATTAAGAAATCTTATTAAAAACTTGAACTTGTATCGAAATAAAAACTTACCAAAAAACGTCAATTTGTAACGACCCTCCTCGACCATCATTATGGCTTCGCGGATCAACAATGATCGATAGCAGTCATATTTCACATCTTATTGACTCCTTATCGCATGGCAGGCTAATCCCTGTCGGCATCGATGGCCTCCATGAGTTAGTTTGATCCTCACTAACAGCAATAGTAAAATCGATTTCGTTATCCATGGTATGTATTTTTTCTTCTAAAATAATAGAAGTGTGAAATATTTTCATTTTGCAAAACTTTTTCAAAAACTCCAGAGCAGAGGAGCCGTCATTATATATGCTGTGTCTTATATAGCTCCTTACTTGAATACGGCTCAGTATTTTGGGGACTATTTTTGGTGACAGCTAAGCTAGGCTGTATTGCTTACCAAAAATATAATAAAAGTCAAAAAACTACTTTTTCTGTTATTAAATTTCGTTCATCAAAAAAATGTTTTTCTTTTAAATAAAGTAAAATTTAATGCATATTTTGTTCGCAATGCGTTTTCTACTTTATTATTGTATTTTCAAATTCTTATTCCTTTTTTCTGAGATTAAAAAACACAGAAAATAATCTCAGGTCAACAGCTAGCGTGAATACTCAAATAATTCAAATATGTAATAATGCGCATTTTGTTTTCGATGTCGGTTCTCCTTTAGTATTGTATTTTTAAATTTTTATAATATACCTATATATATACAAAAAATTAGCTTAAACATTTTATTTGGATTAAAGTTGACCTTCCTCAGGCTCCATCGCGATGATGATTGAACGCACGCCTCTGGCTAAACCAAATTCATCATCATCGGACCCAGGTGAGCCAGACGAAGTGGAGACGTGTTCTGAACCACCTGCGTTATTGGTTTTGCCATCAGTTTCAGAAGTCGGCACGACCAGAGCTGCAGCACCCAAATCGAGAGTCAACGGACTCATGATCATTGTTGTCCTTTACTTCGAGTTCACCGCTTGGGCGTACGACATGTTGCCAGGACGCACAACCACTGAAGTTGCATCTTTAGCACCTGGCGTGGCTATCAGAGCTCTATTGACAAAATTATCCGCAATCTTACGCAGTTCCTCCTCAGTGAAGGCCGCCATCTCTTTCTTCTGGGACTCAGATAGCTGGAAGGAAGATGGTAAAACTAATAAGTAAACTATCATAAAGAGAAATATAACAGCAACAAAAACAAAATGGTGGTCACAGCACTTCTGTGTGGCTGCCAGGCCACACGTGTCTCAAGGCCAACGAATACCACAAAAACTTCAGAGGCCTGGGGCAGCTCATTTTTTGTTCGTGGTTACAACTATTATGGGTTAAAAACTGATCCATGAATAAATCTATGATATATCCTTAAAATTGGCACTGTGTTGGCGCGTTTGTTTGTGTGACTGCAGCGAAATACGTGAAAATATTTTTGCTGTTTGTAGACGACATATTAAGGACTAGGACTTACTTGTAAATTCCATAAAATTCACACGAAATATGAGCATCTATCTAAGTCACTTGGTGCTACTTTGTGCGGATTTCAGATTTCCTTTGAAAATACTTTTTTTATAAATTTTATAAAACGCGTTGCTCTTTTTTTTTTGAACTCTGTCCAATCTTAAAATCAGACAATTTTTTATAGTTTATTTATTATTATAAAAACTTATCGTTTCAGTTGCTCAGCAGTTAGCTATTATACAAATTTAAACGTCAACTCTTGGAAAATGTTGCCTGGACGAATACGTCTTTTAAGTGCAGCCAGAAATATTTTCATTAAGATATGGGATAATGCTAAATTATATACAAGGTATTTTTTAAACTATGTGTATGTATCCATGTATAGTTATACTAAACGTTATTAGTTATGATTTTTTCTTCTTTTATGTTATTTACTTGTTCTTGTGTGTATTTTGTGGGTTTATGTGTGTAATATGTTTACTATTTAATAATTGATGCCAAGTGCACAGTCATCTTCAAATAAGAAGTCAAGTGACTATGCTAAACGAATGCGCTTTTGTGCTTGTGGGCCATCGGAGTCCTCATCTTCCTCATAATCATCTTCACCAGAGTCACTCTCATATTCATTCATAGTCTCATAGTCGGTTTCCGTGCCCTCTATACTGGCTACCTCATTGTCCTCATCCACCTTTATGTGCGCATCACTAATATCAGTGCCTGTCTCTGCCGACTGTGACTCGCTTTCAGCATGAGCTGCCGAATTTGCCGCCGTCGTTACCGACTGCTGCATAGCTGTGGCAAATGTTGACAGAAACTGTGAGGCCACAGCTGCAACTGCCACAGATTCGCAAAGCGTTGCCGACGGCGGTGGCGATGATGAAGAGGACGATGACGACGACGACGAAGAGGATACGTTGGCTGAGACCGAACTGCTGGAAAGCACAAGATCCTGATGTACCTGCTCAACCGCGGCCAACTGTTGCTGTAGCTCTGCAATTTCCGGTTGTTGTTGCTGCTGCTGCTGTTGGCTTTCCAAGTGAGCGGTGGCGGCAGCAATCTGCTGGTGATGCTGCAGCGCTATGTTGGCAGCCGCAGCTAATTGAGCGGCGGCTTGGGCCTGCTCATCAACAAAAACAAATGTACGGCCCTCCATCTTTTCACGATCTTGCGCTGAAACGTTTAACAAAAAGTATGAAACCAGTGTGACCGCAGCAAGACGCTCGTAAAAATGCCGAAAATAATCAGTCTGCCACGCTGCAAGTAATTCGTTTAAAAAAAATAAATACTAAAACCATTTAAGCTTTTTACATTGGAAAAAAATGCAACCTGTTCTTTTTGTTGTAAATTCCTTAAAGTATTTTAATTAATTCTAATCAGCTAAAGTCTGTGCGTGTAAAACTACAAAATTATGCAACACTAGAAAAAGTGTTTGAAATTCGATGTGGCAACGCTGTAACTTTTTGTTTTGTTGTGTTTTATTTTTGCCAAACATATGAACGTGTGTCTAAACATGGAACCGGATTACTCTAGAACTTAATAATAATGTGAAATATTTTTTAGATGCACAAATCGTTAGAAATGGTTTTAAAGTTCCTTAAGGCTGGCTTGTTAGCCTCTGAAAAGTATTTCGTATCAACATTTTGAAAGCTACGAGCAAGTAAACATTGTAAGACAATTCGCGAGTGAATTTAAAGGCGCATCAAGAACGCACGTTCATCCACAATACCAACCGTATACAAAATGTATCATCTGTAAAGAGCCGTCATGGAAAGGACGAGGGCAACGTAGAGAATATTGTTCATATGGAAACACTATACGATGTGTACGTAATTCTTTACATTTCTATAAACTGACATCGGAAGATGCAAGTGCTCTAAAACTATGTCCAGACGTTGCACAGCACGAACATTCCACAAATGTGCTCAAGTAAGTAACTGAAAGGAGTCTTCTGTCAGGTCACAACAATCTGCTCTGTCTCCTGCTGTTTTCCAGTATTTCGTATATGGAAATATAATTGACTATAACCCATTGATCTTTCTGAGGAGATGCATAAACAATTGAACTCAAATGTCTTAAACTGCTTATAGAACAATTTTTAAAACAAGATAGTGAAAAGTTCCTAGTCCGTAAACGATTTGTTTTGCCTTTGAAATAATAAGGTTTTGATTTCACTGGTATTCCCAGTATATAAAGACACGTTAATGGTGCAAGTTATTATTATTCTATTCGAAATATTTTGGGTATTCACGCTTGCTCTTAAGTTGAGATAATGAATAGTTGAAGACTTTCGCAAAAACAAAATGTCAAGCATTAAATTTGAGCCCTCAACTCTACATCATACGTTGCTCTTCTTTCTACTTTAGTTGAGTTTTTGATAAAGTTTTATTTATTTATATTTATTTATTTTATTTTATTTTAATTTATTTCCAATATATATAATACTAGTGGGCCCTGCAGACGTCGTCCTGCCCAAACATTTTAAACTCTCTTAAATTGTATAAAATTCGTAAGATTCTCTAGTTAGCTTATCTAGACAACCATAAGATTTTTGGATTAGTTGACTTTCATGACTCTCTAAAAAGTTCAGTTAACTCAAGTATTCTTAAGAGAGCTCGTATCTCAAATAAATTCATGCCCCTCCTTACAAATTACTCAAAACTTTTTATGCTATAAACCTTCTACACACCATAACAAACAAAATAAAAAAAATAGGCAAATTTTTCCAGCCGTTTCAGAGTTATGCGATCATAAACGTACAGCATTTCATTTTTATATATATAGATTAAAAAAAATTCAATCCAGGCAAGCCTTGCATTGAGCGTTAACTACATCATTATTAGAATAAATTCGAGACAGTCAACACAGCATACAAAAATTACAATTTTGAAAAGTTCCAAAGTTTCGATTTTATTCATATGGTAAAATTATAAAGATGCACGTAGAAATGCAGGAAGGAATAAACATCGATGATTTCATGGAGTTAGAGACGATTGTCATCGACTCAAGAAACGCAGTTGGTGGTCCCGTGGAAGCTGAAGGAATATTAGATATGATCAGCATGAATAATGAAATTTGGAAGCCGGCTATAGCAGCGGATGGTATGAAGGCTATAAATTCCTTGCTGGCTCGCGATGCCATCGCCATAGAGGATGGGCTATATAGATTGACCGACTATGGTAAGTTTATATTGCCATACAAGTTGGAGTTTTTATTAAAAAGATTTCTTAATTTTAGGCGAACGAATATTCGAGTTACTGATCATAGAAGTAGAAGACGACGAAGAAGAAGAATAATAAGCTTTTCGTTATTTTTTGACCGTTTTTAGTTTCGGATTCATCACTTTGCGTAAGTTTGAAGTTCAAGCAAAATGCATTTCATAAATTCCAAAAGCAAGATGGCGTTACAAATTCCTGAAGAAATTTTTGGGTTGATTTCGTTGGCTTGCTTGGAAATAATTAAGTTCTACAACTGAATTACTAATTTAGTCACAATCTTCGCAATTTCTAGGTGCAGCTGGGATCTCAATATCAAAGTACCCCCCCAGGAGCTCTATTTGTTTGAAATAACCGATGACGTCATTAAATATGCCGTGTCTTATAAAGCTCATTTCTTCACTACGGTTCAGTATTTGAGGGATTATTTTTGGTGACAGCTAAATTAAGCGCCATATTCTACAGGAAGACACAAAATTGTAAATATATTGCTTACCAAAAATATAAAAGTCAAAAAAAGATTTTTTCAGCCATTTTGAAATTCTAGACCCAGTATTCTTGATCACAAATATGATCTCTCCGCTTATAGCGGCCATCTTGCGTTCGCCATTTTGAAAATCTAATAAGCTACTTCAAAAGTGTCTATATGGCATATAAGAGAACTTGAAAGAACGTTTTTCTGAGAATGGGATTACAAATGGCTCCGGCATTTTGCAACAAAAGTTGAAAAAATGGCATTTTTTTAACCCAAAAAGGCTCGCTTATGTTACAAATTGATGTGTGCAGGGTGTTGGCTGATTTAGTAGAGAGTGATTCAGAGTGATATCTCACCATGTACACACGATATTATCGCTACCATCGCAGTGGTAGCCAGTGAAGCCAGTATAGATTAAGCCAGTTTTGTGCTACGGCAGTTCAAAATGAAGGTAAAAAATTGGAAAATTCGATACATTCTTCAGTAAAACTACTACCAAGATGAAGAGCGGGGAAAAAACCCAGTACAGTATCGAATATAACAGCATAGTCAGGCCCATCGAGAGTGGGCAAAGAGGGTGATAACCCTTTTTTTTCTCAAGAGCGCGGTGTAATTACTTCCGAGCACAATGATCCAAGCTAAAGATATAATAGAAGGACCGGTACATTTCTCCGCCCGGGTCTGGATTTTCTCTATCCGGCCCTGAGCAAAGCTATGGCTTCTACCAGGTGCAGACTTGGGATTTGGTCTTGGGAAAAAGTGGGCTTCACTTGAACGTGTATATATATCAGAGCTCACAAAAGACTTTCAAATGATTTTCTCAACTTTTTCTCGAGTCTGGACCCGAAACCCGACGTAGATCAGAACCTGGTATCAACCATTCCGTTTTGGTAATGTGGACGTAGAATGCTATGCCATGCTTTGGCAGACCAATCGTCCAAAAAATGTTGATAGAATCAGAGACACCATCGGCATTTGAGCACTTATCCATTGCCCAGAAACTAAAGATGATGATGAGCCAGAAAATCGTTTTGTCTGAAGAATTCGCTCGTTGAATAGCTGGCACAAAAATTATACAGATCTACAAAAGTAAGTTGTTGGAAAGCTAAGGATTATTTCTGAAGTAACTGAATGGTTTGAACGTATATTCCATCATAATTTAAAAAATTTTAAAAAACTTTCAGATGGCAAATAAATGACCTCAAAAGAGGCTTGTGAAAATGAGTTGCTCATTTTTTTTACCAATAGGGACGAGGACTTCTTCAATGGCAGTAAAGTGAAAAATCGCCAGGAACTTTCAACTTTATCAATTTTCACAATATATTCTGCAGCTTCTAGATATTGTATTACCACGAATACTAACACTTTTTAAAAACAATATACCACCTTGATCAAAAAGTTCCCGGAATTCATTTAGAAAATCCAAAATACAAGATTATTCGTACACACCGATATTGTTCCCTTGAAAGAATTCCCCGTCGACGGCAACGCACTTGAGCCAGCGCTTGATTCAATTCTCGAAACATTTTTTATGATCGGTTTGAAGTTTGGCCATCGGAGCCATCTTCGATTTTTCGATGACCTTATATCGGGTGCTGTAACGCCTTCCACGAAGCGGTTTTTTGAGTCTGCCGAATTGGAAAACCTCGCAGGTAGAAAAATCAAATGAATTCGGTGGTTTTTGGATGGCATTGTACCATAATGGTCTTGAAAATCATGTCTTCTGCGCGGTGCTTTTTTGCATGAAATTTAGGTCCTTCGTCTAAGGCCCAAATTATCAAAACATCTTGACCGGATCCAAAAGCAATGTCCCACTCCTCTGCCAAGTCTCTAATTCTCTTTAAGAATTCAAATTTGAGTTTGAAAATCTGTCACAATTGAAAACTAGAATACCACTATAGAATAGACTATCTAGTCTATGTGTGACTCCCCCCTGTGCTCAACCGGTGCAACCTAACCTATAAACTAAAATATTTTTTATAGCACATCATTTATATGATTAACCATGACAATTGCCTCTGCCTGCCAGGATGAAGCCATGACTTTTTGGTCATTATGGGGCTAATCAATGGAGATGCTGTCTGGGAGTCTTACTTATCTCCTTTTAAAGCAGTGTGTTCCATTTGCTCTATGCTTTGATCAAGCGCTATGAAGTATGGACTGTGGAGTTAGTCAGTTTAGCACGCTCTACTTTTAATGAGAATGACGAAATCGGAACTATAGATCAAGACCTGCAGTTGAAATTCTGATAAAAAATATGGTTCCGAGAGAAACGCTTTTAAAGTTTTTAGAAAATCTCTAAGCGCTTCCAAGCCAGAATTTTTGCGACAACATGGCGGCGATTGTTATCGGTAGCATTACTGGCGATAAACCTATAAACCTATTTTACAGCACTGATTAAATATATCGGTCTTACAACCCTGGCTGGTTAATACAAGACTCCGTGGTTAGCAATTTACGGTAATTGTTAAATATAAAGAATTAAGAACTATATACTATCATGAACAAGGAAAAGCTAACAAAAATGGATTCCAAACAATCGCCAAACAATCGGACGGAAGAGGAGCAAATGCTGCAGGCAAAATTCCAAAAACTAAAGATAATGGTAAAAAGCGCACATCAGCGTTGTCACTTTTTATTAAATATGTTTGATTTATATTAGAAACAGGCACTCCGAGCGCATAAGGCACCCAAAAAGGAACCACTAAAACGTCCTATAGATGCACGAGCTGCACGAGATGCTCGTGAAGTAGCCCTTAAATTGATTAGAAGCGGAGCTATACCGGCTATACAAAAACAACAAACCAAACAAGACCAAACGTCTTTCAAGCGCCCCAACTGCCAAAAGCGTGTCAAACGCTCCACATCAGAGTCCACTGTAACTTCCAACCAACCATTTTCGCCTCAACAAAATGATGTGGCTCAAGAGACAATCCTTAGTGAGATCATACAAAAGGAGCCAAGGCGTCAAAGCTTGCCTCCTGGCAACATCAGTTTCTACTGTTGAATTATTGAGGACTCATACTCAAAACTCCACATTTTGCTGTTTGCAAAAGGTCTCAACTAAACAGCTAGCGTGAATACCCAAATTATTGCAAATAGAAATATGCAATAACTAGTCGCAATTTTCTTTACATGAAAAAGATATCATCACCAATACTGATGTAAAATCAAAGCTAAAAAACACAAAACAAACATCATCGACTTTTCTTTATTCTTATTTCTTATTTCTCTTTCGTTATTTCTTTTTTGCATTCATATTCTGCCTAATGAAAATAAAAGAGATAAGCGATACATTCTTTTATGCGTCCTTGTTCCTCCGTGTTGCTCTCGTTGTTAGTTAACGGGTTCAACGAGTATAAAATTATCTAGTTGACTTTTCTTATTTCTCTTATTCCTTATTTCTGTTTTGCATTCATATTCTGCCTAAGGGAAATAAAAGAGATAAAGCTAGTCATTCTTGTATGCGTCTTTGTTTCTCTTTGTTGCTTACTTCGTTACTTACTTTGCTGCTTACTTTGTTCCCCATGTTTCAACGAGTATAAAACGTAACTGGACTTAATTTTCACACTCGTTGCTTGCACTTATTTTTCTGGTTACATTTTATACTCGTTGATATATTTGGTAAAAAATATTTAAACAAATCTTTACGATTCAAAGACATCAGCCGGGCTTTTTGTCTAAAAGTTGTTTTTTAACAAAGACCAGGGATGTGGCTATATACATATGTATATATTTACTGTACTAAAAAGCTATTTCATCATAAAAACATAACGATTTGTGTGGCACCGATTCACATATTTATTTTTTATATATATTTGTATACAATTACTTATATACTACTTAGCTGATTCAATTTTTAGGTGTACTATATTCTCATGTATATACCTTCTAAAGCAATGTATTATGTATTATTATGTATTTCATGTGTATCTTAATAACTAAACAGCAGAATCCATTTTAAGGTAGGCAGCCTTTGGAATCTTCGTCAGCAAACAAACAATCCATCAACGTTAAAAAGTACCCTTCACTAACCGTCCGAGAATTTTCTTATCCGGTATCATCTTAATCGTACCAATTTTCGTGTCTATATGTGTTATAAATATAAATCGAATCAAATGAATGTTCAATAAATTTAATTAAATCTATTACTTACGATTCTTATCATATGTGTTATGTAATTTTTGTGGTTTGTTACCAGGATTCCTTATATATAGTGTAGATTTGCGTGAGGTGTTCTGACATACCCAATCATCATGTGTACCAGTTTGCAGTTTTATATGTGTAAGTGTAAGCAGCCTGTTACTAACATCGTAATTGTGGCACTGAATTTATTAAAATTTTTCCTTAAAAAAATTTACAATTTCACTTCAAATATTTATATTTACTTTTTTTGTTGCTCTGCAAGCAAGTGAAGGCAAAATGTACGGAAAAAAAGTTAAACTTGTAATTTTGATAAAATTTTTACATTCCGAAAAATTATTTTTTTAGGTTTTCGGCCGCTCTGTTCGAGCGCCGGATGACAACTAAACAGAAATAATGTTTGCTTCAGCTTGCAAGATTTCTAGAGATGGTAAGAGCTAGAGCAAGCAAACTTTCCGATTTAACTATTTATCGAAAACAGCATGGATGAATTTTTGATATTAGACTTTTTCTTCGCTCTTTATTTTTGTTAGTTTTCAAATACTCATATTTATTAAGGTGGAAGTGGATAATTTATTACACGGTTCTTATGTTTAAATTACATAATACTTTTTGTTTTAAAATATGATTTATCGATAACATTATGATTTTGCAGTATTTATCGCATACATATCTGCATATTCATATACTTCACATTCTCTTTCACCTTCAATTCCAAGGTCAATTTCATTTTTTCTCCCCTTCCTCG
>JBAMAX010004856.1:0-10400 GCA_037043745.1 Chymomyza amoena
GAAGAAACAAACAAAAAAGTTAGCACCATGAACTATTATGCATACAGATTAATGATTCAACAAAATGAAGAAAATCTCCATCAAACATGGTTAAAATGTAAAGATGGCGAATGGTTGAAAATTTTATGATGAAATTAATCCATTCATCGGTCAATCGGACGATGTTTTCCAATCGGAAAGATTGCAGGTTTGGAAACATAAATGGTGGCGTGACCGGTATTTGCTTGAAATTTTCTTCCAGAAACAAATTGAGATTTTTCACATTTTGAAAGTTTATGAGTGAAGAACGAACATCTTCGTGAAAGAGATTGCATTTCCAATTTAAATTGAACGTTTCAGCTGTCGGATATTTCATGTTCAACTGCTCAAAATAATCAAATGGCACATCCTCTTCGTCTGGCATCGGCACACTTATTCTTATATTATTACTTATATTATTCATTTTAGATCTGAACAACGAGAAAGTAAACCAATAGAAATAACAATCAAATAAACTAAATCAAAAAGTTACTATGCCATTAAAATTTGCTACCTCAATTATGATGTTCTTTTCAGTTCGAGCAAATTTAATGAAATAATGATTATTTATTTGCGTTTACCACATTCAATATTCTTGCTTTAAAAAATACGATTCCTTTTTCATCAGCGATTCTCTCAAACAAATGTCAGAAGGTCGACATGCATACACAATTAAAAAATACACAAATGAAACAAACAAATTAGTATACACCATATACTGTGTAGGATAAAGACCTAGACGAGCGAGCGAAGCGAGCGTGCCGGAGCGAAGCGGAGGCCGGCTAGTTTTAAAATATAAATGTTTTGGCTTGTTTTTGGACCTCAACCTAGAGGAATGTGTGTCGGAATAAGAATCAACGCCTGAGCCTAGAAATTGCAAAGGTTTTAACAAAATTAGTAATATGTTCCAATATAGAAATGCATATCAGAAACTTGCACAAATGCATTCCAAGCAAAAAGACGACGATGTCAATCCAAAACATTTGTTTAAAGATTTGAAAAGTCATCTTGCTTTTGGAATATATGGAATGCATCTTGCCTGAACTTATATATACTTACTCAAACAAAAAGCAGCAAAAACAAATGGAGATTAGAACACCAACGTTGTTGGATTTGAGCCTCACCTAAAATTATGATGTCTTGGAATGCATTTATATTCTACTCGTACAACTGATTAGCTGATTTAGTCACAATCTTCGCAATTTCTAGGCGCAGCTAGGAGCTCCATATCAAAGTGCCCCAAGGAGCTCTATTTGTTTGAAGTAACCGATGACGTCATTAAATATGCAGCGCCTTTTAAAGCTCTTTACTTGAATACGGCTCAGTATTTTGGGGACTATTTTTGGTGACAGCTAAAATAGGCGCTTTATAGAAAAAGAACCCAAAATATTGCTTACCAAAAATATAATATATTAAAAGTCAAAAAAGGTTTTTTTTTGTTATTAAATTTCGTTCATCAAACAAATGTTTTTCTTTTAAATAAAGTAAAATTTAATGCAAATTTTCTTCGCAATGCGTTTGCTACTTTATTATTTTTTTGTTGAAAACTTATTTTTTTTATCCAAATAATTCAAAATACAGATATTATGTGTGTAATATGTTTACTATTTAATAATTGATGCCAAGTGCACAGTCATCTTCAAATAAGAAGTCAAGTGACTATGCTAAACGAACGCGCTTTTGTGTTTGTGGGCCATCGGAGTCCTCATCTTCCTCATAATCATCTTCACCAGAGTCACTCTCATATTCGGACATAGTCTCATAGTCGGTTTCCGTGCCCTCTATACTGGCTACCTCATTGTCCTCATCCACCTTTATGTGCGCATCACTAATATCAGTGCCTGTCTCTGCCGACTGTGACTCGCTTTCAGCATGAGCTGCCGAATTTGCCGCCGTCGTTACCGACGCTGCCATAGCTGTGGCAAATGTGGACAGAAACTGTGAGGCCACAGCTGCAACTGCCACAGATTCGCAAAGCGTTGCCGACGGCGGTGGCGATGATGAAGAGGACGACGACGAAGAGGGTACATTGGCTGAGACCGAACTGCTGGAAAGCACAAGATCCTGATGTACCTGCTCCACCGCGTCCAACTCTTGCTGTAGCTCTGCCATTTCCGGTTGTTTTTGCTGCTGCTGCTGTTGGCTTTCCAAGTGAGCGGTGGCGGCAGCATTCGATGTAGACGCTGTGCTATTTAGGGACAACGGTTGCTGTTGCTGCAATGGTTGAAGCTGTTGCTGCTGCTGCTGATGTTGCTGCTGGTAATGCTGCAGCGCTATGTTGGCAGCCGCAGCTAATTGAGCGGCGGCTTGGGCCTGCTCGTCAACATGGCCTACCTCGGGGCTGCTACCACCGGCCGTAGCTGATACTGATGTGGCAGTTGCTGTTGATGTGGAATTTAAATTACCAAGTATCCCATGTGGCGACTTGCTGTGCGGCGGTGAGGACTTTTGCTGGGACTGATTTTGAGTTTGCGGGCCATTCTTTTCATTAACGGATTTTATAACATTGCTATAGGTGTCGATTTCCTCCGGGAAGTCATCTGTACGGCCCTCCATCTTGTCACAAAAAGTATGAAACCAGTGTGACCGCAGCAAGACGCTCGTAAAAATGCCGAAAATAATCAGTCTGCCACGCTGCAAGTAATTCGTTTAAAAAAAATAAATACTAAAAGCATTTAAGCTTTTTCCATTGGAAAAAATTGCAACCTATTCTTATTATTGTAAATTCCTTAAAGTATTTTAATTAATTCTAGTCAGCTAAAGTCTGTGCGTGTAAAACTACAAAATTATGCAACACTAGAAAAAGTGTTTGAAATTCGATGTGGCAACGCTGTAACTTTTTGTTTTGTTGTGTTTTATTTTTGCCAAGCATATGAACGTGTGTCTAAACATGGAACCGGATTTCTCTAGTACCTTAATAATAATGTGAAATATTTTTTAGATGCACAAATCGTTAGAAATCGTTTTAAAGTTCCTTAAGGCTGGCTTGTTAGCCTCTGAAAAGTATTTCGTATCAACATTTTTGAAGCTACGAGCAAGTAAACATTGTAAGACAATTCGCAAGTGAATTTAAAGGCGCATCAAAAACGCACCTTCATCCACAATACCAACCGTATACAAAATGTATCATCTGTAAAGAGCCGTCATGGAAAGGACGAGGGCAACGTAGAGAATATTGTTCATATGGAAACACTATACGATGTGTACGTAATTCTTTACATTTCTATAAACTGACATCGGAAGATGCAAGTGCATCTTAAAACTATGTCCAGACGTTGCACAGCACGAACATTCCACAAATGTGACTCAAGTAAGTAACTGAAAGGAGTCCTTCTGTCAGGTCACAACAATCTGCTCTGTCTCGTGCTGTTTTCCAGTATTTCGTATATGGAAATATAATTGACTATAACCCATTGATCTTTCTGAGGAGATGCATAAACAATTGAAGTCAAATGTCTTAAACTGCTTATAGAACAATTTTTAAAACAAGATAGTGAAAAGTTCCTAGTCCGTAAACGATTTGTTTTGCCTTTGAAATAATAAGGTTTTGATTTCACTGGTATTCCCAGTATATGAAATAGTTCATCAATTATTTTGTTGTTTAGCCAGACACGTTAATGGTGCAAGTTATTATTATTATATTCGTAATAATTTGGGTATTCACGCTTGCTCTTAAGTTGAGATAATGAATAGTTGAAGGCTTTCGCAAAAACAAAATGTCAAGCATTAAGTTTGAGCCCTCAACTCTACATCAGACGTTGCTCTTCTTTCTGTTTTAGTTGAGTTTTTGATAAAGTTTTATTTATTTATTTTATTTTATTTATTTATTTCCAATATATATAATACTAGTGGGCCCTGCAGACGTCGTCCTGCCCAAACATTTTGAGCTCTTTTAAAGTGTATAAGCATCGTAAGATTCTCTAGTTAGCTTATCTACACAATCATAAAATTTTTTGATTAGTTGACTTTCATGACTCTCTAAAAAGTTCAGTTAACTCAAGTATTCTTAAGAGAGCTCGTATCTCAAATAAATTCATGCCCCTCAGAAACTACATTTCAATCCCTTTGCGACAACGTTTCTGTCTGCACTTAATGTCCAATACTCGATGTTGAACAATTTTCTACTATGCTATATTCACGATATTCACAAAAATTCGTATATCTGACGAACTAATACACACAAACACATCGCAATAGGCTTAAAACCTTCGAATTGACAACCTCTAAAACACGCAAAATTTCAGATTTGAAATTCATTGACGCGTTCATGAGAACACCCATAACACATCAATTAATCTGACAATGTACTCAATGCCACACAAAAAAACAACAAGAAAAATTTTTCGAAAAATTAAAAAAAATATGTTAGGGGTGGCAACCCCCTCCTTACAAATTACTCAAAACTTTTTATGCTATAAACCTTCTGCACACTATAACAAACAAAATAATCAAAATTAGGCAAATTCTTCCAGCCGTTTCAGAGTTATGCTATCATAATCGTACAGCATTTCATTTTTATATATGTAGATTAAAAAAAATTCAAACCAGGCAAGCCTTGCATTGAGTGTTAACTACATCTTTATTAGAATAAATTCGAGACAGTCAGCACAGCATACAAAAATTAAAATTTTGAAAAGTTCCAAAGTTTCGATTTTATTCATATGGTAAAATTATAAAGATGCACGTAGAAATGCAGGAAGTAATAAACATCGATGATTTCATGGAGTTAGAGACGATTGTCATCGACTCAAGGAACGCAGTTGGTGGTCCCGCGGAAGCTGAAGGAATATTAGATGTGATCAGCATGAATAATGAAATTTGGAAGCCGGCTATAGCAGCGGATGGTATGAAGGCTATAAATTCCTTGCTGGCTCGCGATGCCATCGCAATAGAGGATGGGCTATACAGATTGACCGACTATGGTAAGTTTATATTGCCATATAAGTTGGAGTTTTTATTAAAAAGATTTCTTAATTTTAGGCGAACGAATATTCGAGTTACTGATCATAGAAGTAGAAGACGACGAAGAAGAAGAATAATAAGTTTTCATTGAAAATTTTTAGTTTCGGATTCATCACTTTGCGTAAGTTTGAAGTTCAAGCAAAATGCATTTCATAAATTCCAAAAGCAAGATAGCGATACAAATTCCTGAAGAAATTTTGGGTTGATTTCGTTGGCTTGCTTGGAAATAATTAAGTTCTACAACTGAATTACTAATTTAGTCACAATCTTCGCAATTTCTAGGCGCAGCTGGGATCTCAATATCAAAGTACCCCCCCAGGAGCTCTATTTGTTTGAAGTAACCGATGACGTCATTAAATATGCCGTGTCTTTTAAAGCTCATTTCTTCACTACGGTTCAGTATTTGGGGGAATATTTTTGGTGACAGCTAAATTAAGCGCCATATTCTACAGGAAGACACAAAATTGTAAATATATTGCTTACCAAAAATATAAAAGTCAAAAAAAGATATTTTCAGCCATTTTGAAATTCTAGACCCAGATTCTTGATCAGCGATCCCCAAAATCCATAATCGTATTGTAATCACAAATATGATCTCTCCGCTTATAGCGGCCATCTTGCGTTCGCCATTTTGAAAATCTAATAAGCTACTTCAAAAGTGTCTATATGGCATATAAGAGAACTTGAAAGAACGTTTTTCTGAGAATGGGATTACAAATGGCTCCGGCATTTTGCAACAAAAGTTGAAAAAAGGCATTTTTTTAACCCAAAAAGGCTCGCTTATGTTACAAATTGATGTGTGCAGGGTGTTGGCTGATTTAGCAGAGAATAATTCATGTATATTAGAGAAAGTAAGTTGAGTTCCTGACTCATATCTCACCATGTACACACGATATTATACCATCGCAGTGGTAGCCAGTGAAGCCAGTATTGATTAAGCCAGTTTTGTGCTACGGCATTTTAAAATGAAGGTAAAAAATTGGAAAATTCGATACATTCTTCAGTAAAACTACTACCAAGATGAAGAGCGGGGAAAAAACCCAGTACAGTATCGAATATGACAGCATAGTCAGGCCCATTGAGAGTGGGCAAAGAGGGTGGTAGCCCTTTTTTTTCTCAAGAGCGCGGTGTAATTACTTCCGAGCACAATGATCCAAGCTTAAGATATAATAGAAGGACCGGTACATTTCTCCGCCCGGGTCTGGATTTTCTCTATCCGGCCCTGAGCATGGCTTCTACCAGGTGCAGACTTGGGATTTGGTCTTGGGAAAAAGCGGGCTTCACTTGAACGTGTATATATATCAGAGCTCACAAAAGACTTTCAAATGATTTTCTCAACTTTTTCTCGAGTCTGGACCCGAAACCCGACGTAGATCAGCCCCTGGTATCAACCATTCCGTTTTGGTAATGTGGACTTAGAATGCTATGCCATGCTTTGGCAGAGCAATCGTCCAAAAAATGTTGATAGAATCAGAGACACCATCGGCATTTGAGCACTTATCTGTTGCCCAGGAACTAAAGATGATGATGAGCAAGAAAATCGTTTTGTCTGAAGAAGTCGCTCGTTGAATAGCTGGCACAAAAATTATACAGATCTTCAAAAGTACGTTGTTGGAAAGCTAAGGATTATTTCTGAAGTAAGTAAGGCTTGAAAGTATATTCCCTCATAATTTAAAAAATTTGAAAAAACTTTCAGATGGCAAATAAATGACCTCAAAAGAGTCTTGTGAAAATGAGTTGCTCATTTTTTTTACCAATAGCGACGTGGACTTCTTCAATGGCAGAAAAGTGAAAAATCGCCAGGAACTTTCAACTTTATCAATTTTCACAATATATTCTGCAGCTTTTAGATATTGTATTACCACGAATACTAACACTTTTTAAAAACAATATACCACCTTGATCAAAAAGTTCCCGGAATTCATTTAGAAAATCCAAAATACAAGATTATTCGTACACACCGATATTGTTCCCTTGAAAGAATTCCCCGTCGACGGCAACGCACTTGAGCCAGCGCTTGATTCAATTCTCGAAACATTTTTTATGATCGGTTTGAAGTTTGGCCATCGGAGCCATCTTCGATTTTTCGATGACCTTATATCGGGTGCTGTAACGCCTTCCACGAAGCGGTTTTTTGAGTCTGCCGAATTGGAAAACCTCGAAGGTAGAAAAATCAAATGAATTCGGTGGTTTTTGGATGGCATTATACCATAATGGTCTTGAAAATCATGTCTTCTGCGCGGTGCTTTTTTGCATGAAATTTAGGTCCTTCGTCTAAGGCCCAAATTATCAAAACATCTTGACCGGATCCAAAAGCAATGTCCCACTCCTCTGCCAAGTCTCTAATTCTCTTTAAGAATTCAAATTTGAGTTTGAAAATCTGTCACAATTGAAAACTAGAATACCACTATAGAATAGACTATCTAGTCTATGTGTGACTCCCCCCTGTGCTCAACCGGTGCAACCTAACCTATAAACTAAAATATTTTTTATTGCACATCATTTATATGATTAACCATGACAATTGCCTCTGCCTGCCAGGATGAAGCCATGACTTTTTGGTCATTATGGGGCTAATCAATGGAGATGCTGTCTGGGAGTCTTACTTATCTCCTTTTAAAGCAGTGTGTTCCATTTGCTCTATGCTTTGATCAAGCGCTATGAAGTATGGACTGTGGAGTTAGTCAGTTTAGCACGCTCTACTTTTAATGAGAATGATGAAATCGGAACTATAGATCAAGACCTGCAGTTGAAATTCCGATAAAAAATATGGTTCCGAGAGAAACGCTTTTAAAGTTTTTAGAAAATCTCTAAGCGCGTGCTAGGACAGAATTTTTGCGACAACATGGCGGCGATTGTTATCGGTAGCATTACTGGCGATAAACCTATATACCTATTTTACAGCACTGATTAAATATATCGGTCTTACAACCCTGGCTGGTTAATACAAGAATCCGTGGTTAGCAATTTACGGTAATTGTTAAATATAAAGAATTAAGAACTATATACTATTATAAACAAGGAAAAACTAACAAAAATGGATCCAAACAATCGCCAAACAATCGGACGGAAGAGGAGCAAATGCTGCAGGCAAAATTCCAAAACTAAAGATAATGGTAAAAAGCGCACATCAGCGTTGTCACTTTTTATTAAATATGTTTGATTTATATTAGAAACAGGCACTCCGAGCGCATAAGGCACCCAAAAAGGAACCACTGAAATGTCCTATAGATGCACGAGCTGCACGAGATGCTCGTGAAGTAGCCCTTAAATTGATTAGAAGCGGAGCTATACCGGCTATACAAAAACAACAAACCAAACAAGACCAAACGTCTTTCAAGCGCCCCAACTGCCAAAAGCGTGTCAAACGCTCCACATCAGAGTCCACTGTAACTTCCCACCAACCGTTTTCGTCTCAACAAAATGATGTGGCACAAGAGACAATCCTTAGTGAGAACATACAAAAGGAGCCAAGGCGTCAAAGCTTGCCTCCTAGCAACATCAGTTTCTACTGTTGAATTATTGAGGACTCATACTCAAAACTCCACATTTTGCTGTTTGCAAAAGGTCTCAACTAAACAGCTAGCGTGAATACCCAAATTATTGCAAATAGAAATATGCAATAACTAGTCGCAATTTTTCTTACATGATGAAGATATCACCAATACTGATGTAAAATCAAAGCTAAAAAACACAAAACAAACATCATCGACTTTTCTTTTTTCTTATTTCTCTTTCGTTATTTCTTTTTTGCATTCATATTCTGCCTAATGAAAATAAAAGAGATAAGCGATACATTCTTATATGCGTCCTTGTTCCTCCGTGTTGCTCTCGTTGTTAGTTCAACGGGTTCAACGAGTATAATATTATCTAGTTGGCTTTTCTTATTTCTCTTATTCCTTATTTCTGTTTTGCATTGATATTCTGCTTAATGGAAATAATAGAGATAAAGCAAGTCATTCTTGAATGCGTCTTTGTTCCTCTTTGTTGCTTACTTCGTTACTTACTTTGCTGTTTACTTTGTTCCCCATGTTTCAACGAGTATAAAACGTAACTGGACTTAATTTTCACACTCGTTGCTTGCACTGTTTTTTCTGGTTACATTTTATACTCGATATATTTGGTAAAAAGTATTTAAACAAATCTTAATGATTCAAAGACATCAGCCGGGCTTTTTGTCTAAAAGTTGTTTTTTAACAAAGACCAGGGATGTGGCTATATACATATGTATATATTTACTGTACTAAAAAGCTATTTGATCATAAAAAACATAACGATTTGTGTGGCACCGATTCACATATTTATTTTTTATATATATTTGTATACAATTATTTATATACTACTTAGCTGATTCAATTTTTAGGTGTACTATATTCTCATGTATATACCTTCTAAAGCAATGTATTATGTATTATTATGTATTTCGTGTGTATCTTAATAACTAAACAGCAGAATCCATTTTAAGGTAGGCAGCCTTTGGAATCTTCGTCAGCAAACAAACAATCCATCAACGTTTAAAAGTATCCTTCACTAACCGTCGAGAATTTTCTTATCTGGTATCATCTTACTCGTACCAATTTTCGTGTCTATATATGTTATAGTATATATAAACCGAATCAAATGAATGTTCAATAAATGTAATTAAATCTATTACTTACGATTCTTATCATATGTGTTATGTAATTTTTGTAGTTTGTTACCAGGAGTCCTTATATATAGTGTAGATTTGTGTTAGGTGTTTTGGCATAGCCAATCATCATGAGTACTAGTTTGCAGTTTTCTATATGTAAGTGTAAGCAGCCTGTTACAAACATCGTAATTGTGGCACTGAATTTATTTAAATTGTTTCCTTAAAAAAATTTACAATTTCACTTCAAATATTTATATTTACTTTTTTTGTTGCTCTGCAAGCAAGCGAAGGCAAAATGTACGGAAAAAAAGTTCAACTTGTAATTTTGACAAAATTTTTACATTCCGAAAAATTATTTTTTTAGGTTTTCGGCCGCTCTGTTCGAGCGCCGGATGACAACTAAACAGAAATAATGTTTGCTTCAGCTTGCAAGATTTCTAGAGATGGTAAAAGCTAGAGCAAGCAAACTTTCCGATTTAACTATTTATCGAAAATAGCATGGATGAATTTTTGATATTAGACTTTTTCTTCGCTCTTTATTTTTGTTAGTTTTCAAATACTCATATTTATTAAGGTGGAAGTGGATAATTTATTACACGGTTCTTATGTTTAAATTACATAATACTTTTTGTTTTAAAATATGATTTATCGATAACATTATGATTTTGCAGTATTTATCGCATACATATCTGCATATTCATATACTTCACATTCTCTTTCACCTTCACCTTCAATTCCAAGGTCAATTTCATTTTTTCTCCCCTTCCTCGCTTTGGCGCGCTTCAAAAAA
>JBAMAX010004858.1:0-28246 GCA_037043745.1 Chymomyza amoena
TCTTCAAATCATTGAATGCACTTGTTTATGAGCAACTATGCAGGCAAAAATTTAGATTATCATAAAGCATTCCAAAAATTTGCAACGATTTGTGTTTGCAATTTTGTCTTTTGGCAACACTTGTTCAGAGGAGATATGCTGAAATAATGCTCCAAACATGCTCCAAATCTTAAAAGTTAATTGTTTTAAAATCATAAAAACTGATTATTGGCAGACATAAATTTAATTCGGAAAGTTTTTGGGCACTCCAGTATTTATTTTAAGTAATATTTCTACCGATAATCTTAATACACTTTGATAAAAGCTTAAAATGTCCGTTAACGATAATGGCAAAATATAAAAACAATTGTAAAACATTTAAAAATCGAACACGAAAACATTGTTACCTAAAAAAAAAAATCGTATAAAACTGCCTTATAAGACGATCAGCTAATCCCTAACGTTTGTTATTTAAGTTATTGAAATTTCTTTTTGAGTTTTTTGAGCCCAAATTGCAATAACTAGAATTTTTAAATTTTTAAGGTAAATTTTTAAAAGCTACGATTTGATTCGATTTAAATAATTTGTGTACTTTTAAAATATTTAATCGAGAGGATAATTTACCAAATGTTAGTATGCGATAATTCAAATTGTGTTATACGTCAGATACATTTTTGTATGAATCGAGATTAATACTTTAATTTTTTCAAAAACTTTTATCTGGAAAAATATACGATCTTTAGATTAGTTTGCAGCTCGATTCAAACTTGCACCATAATTAGTCGAATGTCCCGCTTCATGGGTCTGTCTTGACCGAATTCTTCGCAAGATTCATTGCGATCTTTACGTTCCTGGGCAGGTCGATTAGATTGATAATTAATTTGATTCGTTGCATTTCTTCCAAAAAACCTCCGTATTGATAACCTCTAACACACGCAAAAATCATATTTGAAATTCATCGATGCGTTCATGAGAATACCCGTAACACGTGAAACATAAGTTTTTTTTATATATGACAAAAACATATAAAAAAATTTGTCCAAAAATTAAAAAAAAATGCTAGTGGTGTCAACCCTTATCACTTACGGGTATGAAAAATAGATGTCGGCCGATTCTATGACCTACCCAATAGGCCCACAAAATTTCATAAGAATCGGTCTAGCCGTTCAAGCTAATGCTTTTATATATTTTAATAAATAATATACGAACACAATTTTGTGGTATAAATATGGAACTTTTTTTTCGAGCTTATAATTTAGAACAGATAATTACCCAATTTTCCACACATATTTTTTAAAAGTTTATTTACACTTCATTATTGATTGATATTAAATCTTTAGAATATCTGTTATTTCAAAAAATGTATTTTTTATACAAGACGCGTAAAAGCTGCCTAATATTATTTTTTAATTAATATCTTTTAAGGATTTTGCAACCAATTCCTTCTTGTTGATTTAACAATGCAGTTTATCGTTATAGCACTAGCTGAGTTTTTTCCAAATCCTTCTGACTAAATTTTCAATTAAAAACCAGCAAATTTTAAGGCGAGTCAAAATCCCAAACAGACTTGATTATCTTTTTATCCAAAAAAAGTCAAACAAATTTGGCGAAAAATCTTCTTACTACTTTCAGTGCTCGCCTAGTACACAATTTTCAAGACTTTTTTTGAAATATGTGCTATATATCAAATATCAGCTTTTCTTCAAATTGAACTCTTTTATTAAAATAAAATTAATATTTATATCTAGCACAAGTCTTATCAAGCTGCAAAATTAGTTAAAGATTTTCACTTGATAAAAACGCCAAACAATTTAACTCTGATTTTCTATCTTTGTCAGCAGATATTCAAATTTATCGTTTTAGTTATCAAGTTACACACCTAAGCCATTAACTAAATGTGACATATGTAAATGGTTCCAAGCAATCTTGAGATCTTTGGGTCTGTACTGAAATCCGATTAAGATTGCGCGATTTTAAAATGCAATTTCAAGCAGTCCAATTTGGACTCAAATTGCCCTATAAACATTAACCTTGGAAAAACATAAAAGTTTCTATTGACAGATCTTAAATGCCACGCCAAGTCATCTGATTGTAACATTATCTACGCCTATTAAAATATCTCTACATTTTGCCTATGACAATAAATCTTCTGCCATATTTAGATAAATTAAAGATTTCACATTTAAGATTTCAAATTAACCAACAAAGTATTTAAATTCTGTTCGAATGATTAAATTATGTGTCAGCTGCTGTGAAACCTAAGACATGCCCAAATTTATGCAAAGTCCGCCTACAAACTGAGCACAAAATAAAAATATTATCTCTAGAGATTTGCATATGAAAGGGCGCTAAAATATTAAACTGACCAACACAGCTGCTGCCCCTTAAAAGGTTTAGAAAAAAGCCGCTTTCAACACTTGAAGCGACCTAATGCCATTTGATATATTGAGTTCTTTCCATACTGAAGCTATAAAAACTTACCGATTAGCCGCAACACCTCGTGAAGATTCAAAAAGAGATTCAAATGTGCTCGGCCGCTGCTTAGTAGCGTCAAGAATAATCCAATTGTAAGTATGCCTTTTAAATTGGCCATTGTTTTTAACACTTTAAGCTTGTTTGGGGCTTCCAAATGTTTGAAACAATTGCTGAGATTGCTCTTAAAAAAACACTTGCAAACAATTTACTATGTTTCACTGTGTTTCGTGTTTTTCTGCTTCTTTCAAATTGCGCGCATTTTTAAATTTTCGTTACAATTTTTTCCAATAAATAATAATTTATTTGAAAATTAAACTTTGCCTGCATTTGGCACTAGGCTAAAAAATTTTGCGGCACATGACAAATTCCAATTCGAATTACGCGTAACGATTTTTAGTCGTTGCTGTTGTCGTTTTTTTAGTCGCAAACTGCACTACACTTTGAATGAAATAACACCAAGACAATTTTTCAGCCTGTCGTTTTTCCGTAACGAATTTTCGCTGATGTGCGCACCGTGACGATTTTCCGACGATTGCAGGCAACAAATTCCAAACACAAGACAACTTTGAATACAAGCGCCAGTGCTGCCAGCTGCAAGTATTACAGACGTTTGGCAACACCAAGGCGCAGCGTTAATGCGAAATGTTAACATATTTTATGCTAGCTGTCTCACAATTAGTACAGCATTCTTTAGTGCGCAGCTACTCGCACTTGTGCATGCTGACAGCAGCCACTTGGCACTAAAGCGCCCTCTAACGATTAATTGTGTGACTAATATAGCTGGAGAAAAGATTGCGCTGACTAAGTACGTATAACAGTTGGGCAGGGGAAGTGTGGACTTTAAATATTTCTGGATTTGAAAATATTTCTGGATTTTGTCCTTTGTTTCTTCAAGATGCCAACGGATGTACAAAGATTTATTTATTTCTGGATGCTTCCTAGAACTAATACTTATTAGGTAAATATATCTTAATTTACATCATGGTTCATAGTCTGCAGTTCGTACCCGATTTTAAAGAAGTTAGAAAATAATAAAAATTAAATTTAAATATCTTTAAGGGCAGACAATTCGTGGATTTTGCACGACGATAACACTCGCTAAATAGCATCGACCAAGCACCGTACAGTCCAGATCTGGCCCCGTGTGACCTTTTCCTCTTTCCAAAATTAAAATTAAATGAGGGCAAAACAAAGTACAATATATGCTGTCGACAAGTAGGGACGTGCGGCGGCTTGGGTCCCAGATTACGGCCGACAGCTATACTTTCGATGTTGTCAAGGAATTTATCTACCTTGGCACCGCCGTTACCACCGACAACGATGTCAGCCTGGAGATCAAGCGCAGAATCACTCTTGCCAACAGGTGCTATTTCGGTCTCAATAGGCAATTGAGTAGTAGAGACCTCTCTCGCGCGACAAAACTATCACTCTACAAGGCACTCATCCTTCCAGTGGCTCTTTACGGCGCGGAAGCCTGGACCATGTCGCTAACTGATGCAGCTGCCTTGGGAGTTTTCGAGAGGTCTTTGGTCCTATTCGAGTTGGCTTTGACTACCGCATCCGCACCAACCAGGAGCTGTATGAGCTCTTCAACGACATGGACGTTGCTCAGCGTATTAACATCCAGCGGCTTCGCTGACTCGGACATGTCGTTAGGATGGACGAGGATGCTCCAGCTAGACGTGTGTTCGATGCGGTAGTCAGCGGCCGTCGGCGGAGAGGACGACCGTGTTTGCGTTGGAAAGACCAAGTGGAAGGGGCTCTGTCTTCGCTCGGTGTGACCAACTGGAGAAGGCGGGCGCAATGCAGAGGCGCCTGGAGAGAAGTTTTAAGGCAGGCCGTAACCCGGTAATCGGGTTGTTATGGCCACATAAGAAGAAGAAGAAATTAAAATTGCCATTCCGGGGACAATGAAACAGAATGCGACGATAGAGCTGAACGCCATCCCGGCCAACGCTTATTAAAAATGTTTGGAATATTGGAAGAAGCGTTTGCAATGTGCATTGCTTCAGAAGGGGCAAATATTGATGGAGGCAAAATAAATATTGAATAAGATCAACTATTTTGCGATGTATTCTGAAATTCCTTTTTTGTCGCAATCTATACATATATGGCGTACATTGAAGTCGTACGTGGGCGACTTTGAGATACTCTACACCATCGGTATACTGGTTAACAACTTCAAAAGATATTTTTTTGCCACATTTAGTTACAATATTTTCATAAACAAACAAAAAACTGTCGAATTTTGCAACAAAAGCGTTTTTTTCGGCCGATCAATCGATTTTTTGCGATAATGCTGGAAAACTCAAAAAAATACCTTTAAATACGATTTATTTAAACCCCTATGGTAGCTATATTACCCTGATATTAACAAAAAAAAAACAAAAAGAAAATGGCGTACGTTTAGTAGGGCGCGGACTACGTTTGGATATCCTGTACCACTAGCTTTCAATAAAATCCGGATCCTTCATAAAAAACCAAAAAAAAAGAATTTTTACGCAAACAATTTTTTTTAGACCGATCGTTCCTATGGGAGCTATATGACATAGTCAACCGATTTCAATCAAATTTGACACAGTGCTTTAATACCTTAAAAAATATGTGAATGGCGAATATATATATATCTTCACACACTAACGAAACACAAGCATGCGCATAGGATGGGACTAATGGCAAGCGAATTATGCAGGATCTGCAGGGATCCGGAAGTCCCTGAGACCCTAGCACACGTACTCTGCGACTGCCCAGCCATCTCTAGACATCGTTTGACCACCCTAGGAGAACCAGCGTTTGTCGGTCTAGAAGAGGTGGCCAGGCTGCAAGTTGGGCGGCTACTTTTTTTTCGTCAAAAAAGTAAAATTTTTAACCGACCATCACTTTGCGTAATAACCTCAAATCTGGCACAGCTAAGGACCAAAAGGTCTATGCTAGGCTGCACTCCGTTGTGGCCGGCCAGTGTAACCTAACCTAACCTAACGAAACACAACGAATTTTGTATAAAAAACGTATTATTTTTAACCGATTCGTTCTATGGGAGTTATATGATATAGTCTACCGATTTTAATAAAATATGGTGAAGTGCATAAGATCTACAAAAAACTTACAAGTGCTAAATTTAATTCCAATATCTTCACAAGCAAACGAAACACAATAAATTTTGTTCAAAAATCAATTTTTTGGAAGATCGGCCCTATGGGAGCCATATGATATAGTCAACCGATTTTGTTCAAATTTGGTACAATGCTTGGTTACTCTAAAAAACTTCTGAATGCCAAATCTGGCTACGATATATATATTAAAAAATTAAATATAGCGAATTTTGTATAAAAAAAGTTATTTTGGCCGATCGGTCTTATGGGAGCTATATGATATAGTCAACTGATTTTGATCAAATTTGGTACAGTACTTGGGAACTATAAAAAACTTTCGAAACCCAAATTTGGTATCTTCTTCACCGAGTTATTCACAGGTTGCCAGAAACACCCCTATAGGAGTTATATAATTAACCCCGATATCAAAAATATAAAATAAACTTGCCTCCTATAGAAAACATGGGATCTAATGTGAAAGTTTGGTTACTCTACCTCTTACCATCTCTGAGATCTAGGCGTTCAAACGTACAGACGGACGGACGGACAGACGGACATCGGTAAATCGACTTTTCTATTCACCCTGATCATATTTTAGGTAACTTTGGGGTATCTCCGACGACTCCTTCTATACGTTACATACATTTTCGGCTTGCACAAACTTAATATACCCTTTGTACCATAGGGTACAGGGTATAAAAACTTTTATTTCCCCTCTTACCATCACCGAGATCTAGGCGTTCAAACAGACAGACAGACAGACAGACGGATGTGTCTAGTTACACTGATTATACTTTAGGAGGGTTTTCGACGACTCCTTCAAAATTTTACATGTATTGTCGGCTTGCGCAAACGTACCACAATTATTTGTTTTCCCAGGTATTCGGATTTAGCAGCGAGTCAGTGTGTAGTTTATATAGGAACCCTGATGTGCATCGTTTTCAGATTTAAAAGCTTATTAAGAAAGCATCGATGAAAACCAAAGAGGAGAAAAAAATGTAATACGATTTTTGGAGGTTATGTCACCGTTTGACTTTAAAGTTTTGTGGAGAAATTTGTTTTTCACTTTTATTAAATAGCAATAAAACATTACATCGCACTGGCACTATCTTCTACAAGAGTGTCCAGCTCCTTGCATACGCCGACGACATCGACATCATTGGGCGTACCAAGCGAGATGTCACCGCGGCATTCAGTGCTATCGAACGGGAGTCTGCGAAAATGGATTTGGGGGTAAATGAGGGCAAAGCGAAGTATATGCTGTCGTCAAGTAGGGACGTGCGGCGGCTTTGGTCCCAGATTACGGCCGACAGCTATACTTTCGATGTTGTCAAGGAATTTATCTACCTTGCCACCGCCGTTATCACCGATAACGATGTCAGCCTGGAGATCAAGCGCAGAATAACTCTTGCCAACAGGTGCTATTTCGGTCTCAATAGGCAATTGAGTATTGACAAAAAAAAAAAAATTGACAAAACTATCACTCTACAAGGCACTCATCCTTCCAGTGCTTCTTTACCGCGCGGAAGCCTGGACCGTGTCGCTAACTGATGCAGCTGCCTTGGGAGTTTTCGAGAGGAAAGTACTGCGCAAGATCTTTGGTCCTATTCGAGTTGGCGATGACTACCGCATCCGCACCAACCAGGAGCTGAATGAGCTCTTCAACGACATGGACGTTGCTCAGCGTATCAACATCCACCGGCTTCGCTGGCTCGGACATGTCGTTAAAAGTGTCAATAAAAGTGATGGCGAAGAGCTGCGCGTGTCAGCGTGAAAAGTAATGCTGTAAAGGATCTCTACTGAAGGTTGTGATTTTAAAATTTTTTCGGTTCCCCATCAAAGCATAGCCCGTCAACTTCTTCTTTAAATCTAAATAGATTCCATTTTTTTTAGGGTAGCATAAAAAAAACAAGCTTTATTGAAAACTATATTATACATTTTCCTTAACTTAAGTAAAGAGAGCCTTCGGGGTACATATTATAACTGGAATGCATGTAAGTATATCACAAAATAAATTTGAGTTTGCAAAAGCAATTTGTATTAAAAATACGCATATATAAAAATATATGTTTCCAAATGCATAATCCTTAACAAAACTATTTGACAAAGCGCGATTCTAAGTTTAGAAAAATTATCATTAAGGGTGCGCGAATTATGAAGCATGATTATGATTAATTTTTTTTAAATATTTTCTTGAAGGCTTGAATATTTTGTAATGACGATTCCTGAACAGACCAGTTTGTATAGGTACATACTTTCGGTTTGTTACTGGCAATGTTAATACTTTAAGTTTCCAAATGGTCAAAAGATATGTGCGTAACTAAACAACGCACTTGGTTGAAACTCTTGCAGGATAATTGGATAAGGATTTCATTTAAGTTCGCTGCATCTTATATAAATTTAACATTAATAGACACCTAAATCTTATTCTAAACATTTATAGCTGCCCAAGGTACTTCAACAGTTGTTGACTAAAAGTCTAAATTTGGCCAACTTTGTTAAAAGCATTTTCAAGGCCATGAAAATCAGTTACATGTGTGTATGTTACAATTTACACACAAAGCACACTGCTATTCTAGGTCTTGAAAGCCTTTCACATAACTTTAACACTTTGACACATACTTTGGCTTATACATAATACTAGGATTAATTAGACATTGACCATTAAGTACACATATGTAGACAATAAATACATATATATGATATCCTGACATCAGCGGTGCATATAATACCAAAAATAACAAGTACTATATGCCATGCTCTTCTACTCAGCTGTCTTTACGTTTTCGTTCACATTTATTTTAAGCTGCTCAATGGAGCTCAGTGTGGTTTCGATAAGCAAATTGTAGTCCAACTCATTTAAACTGGCCTTGGCGGTCAACAAGTCTAGAAATGAGTCCAATGGCGATAGAGTTTCCGCGGTGTGATCTATAAGAAAATTAACATTAAAATAATTAGTTCAAAAGAAAATATGACGTCGACAATGGGCGCTTACCAGGAAAAAAAAGTGTGAGATGTGTGAAGTTTGTGAATGTGTATGTGATTACCATATAATGGGATTTTGCTTAAAAACAGCTCTGACCATGCTCAAAATAGCTGTGGTCAAAATTATAATCAGAAAAACCAAAAGCAATGTATGACAAACGACTGTATTGGGTTTGCCTAAAGCTGTTGGATTTGATGCAATATAAAATAAAAAATTACATGTAGTGTGTGTGTGTGTAGTGCAGAGTTTGATTCCATTAAGGCAGCTGAATCCTCTTACCACTTCGTGCATGCATGCGAGACTGAGCACTGCTATTGCCGCTGGTGGATCCACGTTGTTGTTGATCGTGTTGACCCGATAATATATTTGCAGCATGCTCCCGACCACGTATCATGAGACTATCGCAATGATTCCAGCACTTGAGCAAACGTTGAGCACGCTGCTTGGGCAAACTGGAAAGCAAGGCTAGCTTACGTTCGATACCATCACCTGAATCATCAATGTCTGCAAAGTGCAAAATATAAACATCAGTTAATAATTTGAATATTAAGCACAAATACTCGTAGCACTAACCATAAACAATGCTCTTCATCACGTCAACCTGCAATTCGAATACATGATTCTCCACGTATTGCATAAACATTTCAAAATCCAAAGCACGATAGCCTAAATATGTAAAGAAAGAAGAGAAACCCTCTGGTAAAGGAAATGCCATGGAATCGACAGCTAGACAGTAACGTTCCAGTATAAGAAACAATGAATGCTGTTGGCTGTTGGACATCTGATCGCTAAATACGCAAAACAAACTTTAGTAAGCAATAGTTAGTAAAGACGATGGTAACTTACATGAGCTGAAAGCCGCGTAACGTTTCCAGACGCGCATCTAAGCCAGCCGCACGACAAACCAGTGAGCAGAGAGCACGGGATAGTTCCAGCTGCGAGGAGACATATTGTGAAGCAACAGCATGCACATGAGTCGGAGCCTGTGAGCGATCAAGAAAAGCCTCCTTGAGCCAACGGAAAGTGGACTGTGGCTTGGACGTATGCTTGACCAAATGCACGCTCAATTCGCGCAAATACTAAAAGCAGCATAATTTTGTAATTTCATGTCTTGAACTTAAAATAA
Organism: Chymomyza amoena; assembly: GCA_037043745.1. Taxonomy (NCBI): domain Eukaryota; kingdom Metazoa; phylum Arthropoda; class Insecta; order Diptera; family Drosophilidae; genus Chymomyza; species Chymomyza amoena. Next base: position 9,659 of record JBAMAX010004858.1, read on the forward strand.
TGTTACTCACCACTGACAGAACATGCTCCTGTTTTGTAGCCGTACAGGTTTCTTGTTCAATAAAAGGCAACACCTCATTGGAGAAAGGAAACGCGGTACCATAATCGCCAAAGCCACCGCCCGTATCTGGTGACAATGGCGTAGTACAGCGTGATAGAGCTTCTGGCTGATAGCAAACCAGTGAAAACATTAATTTCTCGGTCACTTGTTCAGCCGTAAAACGTGGCTGTTCTTTTTTGCCCGCCTCATTTAGCAACTCCCAAAGCCGTGTCCACAGATCCTGACGATATGGTAGCAGCCTTTGCTGCGGCGACAGCAACATCATACTAGTATTATGCAACGACTCATGGGATAGGCCAACATTGATGTCAGCAACGCGAGCTTGTATAGGTTTGGTGACCAAAGCCGTAGTCAAAGGAAGCAGACGTGACAGTGGCTTTGCTTCGTTGGGCAAGCCACGTATGGCTGCAGCATAGCTGCCTGCAACCAAAGCCTCCTTCAGTAATGCGACTGTATCTAACGATAGTGGGCGTTCCAGTATAGTGCTAAGTAGCTCCGCGAGCACATCGAGATCATCCGAATGCATAAGAAAATAGTGTATAATACTGATGCGATTATCCACCGAAGTGTCATTGCGAAAAGCCTCGATAAGATGAGAGCGAGGAACGGACAAAGAGACCAAGTCCAAGGTAGCTACATCATAGGCCATGCCACCCCACTTGTTGAGCGGTACAAGTTGTGTCAACGGATTGCGATTGTGTGCGGAGCACACAATATGACAATTTGGCTCGTGGTTTAAGCCTACATCCAACAAATGCACAAAGAGATCGGGCTGGAAAACGAGCAAGTGATGTGGTCCATGCAGTGCAAAAGTAGGCTTAAGTAAACGCGCCTTTTCCCAGGGCACGCCTGGCATGACGCAGTGCACGACGCAACCATGATGCAGCAAGGTGACTGAATAGGCAAAATGCACATCCGCCTGTTGTTTAAAGCCAGCGACTGCAGGTCCCTCATCCACGTTCTTAGGCTGAATGGGTTGGTAAAGATAATAGTGGCAAACAAAAAACATGCCTGTGCTGTCGGCCAAAATAATAAGATTCAACGAGCTGTCATGCACGCGCAGCGGCACCGCATCATCTTCGTAACTAGGCGCATCATCAGTGGCGCCGGCGGGCAGTCTGGGCAAGTTCAGTGGAATATTTAGCTACAATTACAGTGATTAGGAGTTTGATCGCATAGTTCAAAGCTTTGTGCGTGTACTTACAACCGTTTCGGTGGGTTGCTTTTCGTGAAACTGAAATGCGGAAAGTGTGGGACTCAGCACTTCTTGTACATGCTCGCCTGATTCTTCACGCTCATCCAACAAACTTAGACTCTTGGCCTTGGGTTTTAGATGTATGTAATACAAAGCTTGACACTCTGGATCCCATTGTGCCCAACTAAAGCTTTTTGCCAGCGTATCGTATTGTAACAGGCTAGTCTCCAGCTCCCAGGCATGCGGCTCCAGCGCATTCATATGCGGCGCAAGTATCTGCTTAACAACACAGTTGTATAGCCTTATTGCTACGAACATAAATAAAGAGTTCAGCATTGTCGTCGTATTAAAGCCAAAAATTCACACTTACAGTCCTCATGTATCATGACCAGTAGCTTATCCTGCCATGAACTACGCGTTGCATCCTTAGCACCCCACAGGAACTGTGTCATAATTTGCCGACGCGTAGGCTCCTCATTGAGGGACACTGGAGTACCGCCCTCACAGCTGCGCACTTCCACAACATAAGATTGGTACAATTGCTGTGCTGGAGCTGCTGCTGCTTCGGCCGTCTCCTCACATTCTGCTGCATCGCGTTGCTTGACAACGTAAGACATTAATGTTACCGTGTTGTTGATGCTTGCCTGTATAATCTCCACGCAGCCAGGCAACGTCCACAACACACGCAGATATTTTTTCGATGCATGAAAATGCCCTATGCATGTTTCACGTGTTCCTTCCTCCAAGTTTTCAAATATCCAAGAAGTAAGCAACGATCCATCTTGCTCCTGGCCCACAATACGCCACTCGTTGGCCTTGTCTGTGCAGGGGCGTAATCATTGTGTTTAATTTTTGGGAAGGCTTAGTTATTTGCGCTCTTACCTTTATGCCCCTGGCTGGCCAGTAGGCCGCAAAAGTTTGCTGCCAAATTTTCCTGCCTTAACATGCCTTTAACTTATTTAATTTTTACATTTAAATATTTTTCATAGCTCCCGCGTATTGCACCACCGCTTGAGAAATCAATATTGCTGCAGTTCATAACAGCTGTTGCGCTTCACTCTAAAGAACTTCGGATCTAGTTCATTTAATATTACTGTAGTAGTTGGCAACGCGAACACAGCTGTTGCTAGTTCATTCATGTGATACAAGTTCAAAGTTGATTTAAAAGTCCTTAAGTTTGTTGCAAAATACACGAATAAACAAAACGTTAAAAGAAGATGTAATTCTAATAACTAGCTTTAATTTTATTTATGCGTATTGTGGAATTTGTTTGCATGTGGCAACTTTGCATAATAATGCCAGCTGGCAAGGCCAACAATTCGCGCCAATACTGAAAGCACAGTTATAAGCAAATTGGCAAACAAAGTGAAAAATAACAAACATAAAAAATGCCAAGCGAAATAATTACACTGCAATTGGGCCAATGTGGAAATCAAAGTAAGTTACTTAATTAAATATTTTTACTACTATTAAAGCTTTATTTACAATCATAAGTTGGTTTTGAATTCTGGAAACGCTTATGCCTGGAGCATGGCATTTCCCCGGAAGGCGTGCTGGAAGATTTTGCTACTGATGGCATGGATCGTAAGGATGTGTTCTTTTACCAGGCCGATGATAATCATTATATACCGCGCGCTGTTTTAATAGATTTGGAGCCGCGTGTCATACACAACATTATGAGTTCCCCCTATGCCAAGGTATGTAAAGCTTCTGTCGCTTGTTGACTTAATTTAAGCTCGACGTAGCTCTACAATCCAGAAAATGTTTATCTATCCAAACACGGCGGAGGTGCGGGCAATAACTGGGCGTCGGGGTTCAGTCAAGGCGAGCGCGTACAGGAAGAAGTTTTTGATATAATCGATCGTGAGGCGGATGGCAGCGATTCGCTAGAGGGCTTTGTTATTTGTCACTCGATAGCCGGTGGCACCGGCTCAGGCATGGGCTCGTACGTGCTAGAGCGTCTAGCTGATCGTTTTCCCAAGAAGATCATACAAACCTACAGCGTGTTTCCCAATCAGGATGAAATAAGCGATGTGGTTGTGCAGCCATATAACTCGATTTTAACATTGAAGCGTCTTATAAAATGTGCAGACTGTGTGGTAGTACTTGACAATACAGCTCTAAATCGTATTGCCACGGAGCGCCTGCATATACAGACTCCCACATTTACGCAAATCAACAACCTGGTCTCGACCATTATGAGCATCAGCACGACGACTTTGCGTTATCCGTCATATATGAATAACAATTTGGTGGGATTGACAGCGCCGCTAACACCCACACCGCAGCTGCATTTTCTTATGACTGGATATACGCCATTGATTACAGACTATGAGGTGAGCTAGGAGCAGCACAGATATTTCTAAAGCTACAGTTTTAATGATTTTATAACGTAGACCAAGACAAGTGTGCGCAGAACAACCGTGCTAGACGTAATGCGTCGTTTGTTGCAACCTAAAAACATGATGGTGTCCTCGCCTGCTGATAAACATAATCGCCATTGTTTTATATCAATTCTAAATATTATTCAGGTAAGGGATTTACATGTTTATAATGCGATTTTTAACATATTCCATCTACAGGGCGAAGTGGATCCCACTCAGGTGCACAAGTCTTTGCAGCGTATTCGCGAACGCAAGATGGCACAATTTATACCCTGGGGTCCAGCCAGCATACAGGTGGCTTTGTCGCGCAGCTCACCTTATGTACAGACTGCACACAAGGTCTCCGGTTTGATGATGGCCAATCATACAGGCATCAGTGCGCTGTTCAACCGTGCGCTAGTTCAATATGATAAGCTCAAGAAACGTAATGCATTCTTAGAGCAATTTCGTCGTCAGTCTATGTTTAAGGAGGATTTGTCAGAATTGGACTCGGCTCGTGATACGGTGGACTGTTTGGTTCAGGAGTATGAGGCAGCAACACGAGCCGACTACCGTCAATGGAGTCCCCCCGCGGAGAGTACTCCAGTTTTGGAAGCTTGAAAAACAGAAACAAAAAAAAACACAAAAGTTGGCTTTGAATTTAAATTGAGCTGTCAGTTTTATATTATTGTATTTTTAAACTGGCTTCATATAAATTTTCCTCTTATCAAAGAATATAGAGCTACTGTAGTTCTATATTCTTTGGTTTTATCTATCTTTTAAGCGGTTTTCAAAGTCCATAATTGTAAAGTTATTTATACTTATATAATTATATTGCCTTTTAATCCAATGATTTATTTCAATTAGTTACACATCATGTTTATTATTGGATTGGCCGAATTTTTAATAACAAAGCTATATGGGCCTTATCGCAATGACGCTCCGAGAATCAAATGGAGAGTTGTGAGCAGAAATTGAATGAACCAACGAAAATCTTTTCAGACAACAGATAAATTTATTGTGAATTGGATTTTTAAAACACCACTACTTCTTGAGGGAAACACCATGGTGGAGATACTTCAAGTGTCCCGCTCAGTTCACTAATGTAGTCCAATAAAAGTACAATAATATTAAATAATTCAGTCTTTATTGTTTTAATAATAAACTATAAATATTCCATCATTGGTGAAGCAGTTCGTTATTTGTTGCTGGAACGAATCCGCAGCTGTGTGGTTAAACCAGTATTGAAAGCAAGTCGATGCATTTTCTAATCTCTCGATTTAAGTTTTTACTTATAATTGTTTAATCGAGCTTCTTTAGATTTACAATTTGGGGAGAGATGTAATGTAATTCATACATGTAGCAATATCTAGATGTGGAAAACTATAATAGCTGGAGGATCAATTGCACTGTAAAACTTTGAATTACTGCGTTTTTTAGTATAAAAGCCATTAACAATAGGATACAAGAAGTTTAGAAAACTATTTGTGTCGACTAATAGACAAGTTTGAACTTTCACAAATCACCATACATAGAATTGCAGCATTATCATTTTATCATAATACATTACGGGTATCTATACTTAGTCAAATTGGCATGGTTTTTAATTGGTTTGAAAAGATATCAAAATTTGATAAAAAGATACAAAACTCGTCCCCGATTGAATGCTCTTCCGAATATGCCAATTCTAATCAGTCCCTAATCCCCAAGCATTTTGGTACAATTTCTGATTCTAAGATATAATGACATTCAATTGTAGCCCCCAGTTCTGTTTTTTTTTTAGAAAGCTGTTTCCACAGACGAATGAGTATGTGGGTATAGAATTCTTTTGAACTGTCTTTATTGGGGTAGCATTAAGGGATAAGGTGCTCCCTTCTTTATGTACGTTTGATCTAGAGTGTTACTAAAAATTAGTTTTTTTTAATTGTGTTTGGTAAATCGCTCATAATAATAAACTTGGTGGTTTTCTTAGTTCCATACAAGCTCAAGGCTCTGGGATACAGCAGCATTCACCATTAAGTACATAACTAAGCCAAAGCTCTGAGTGTTTTATAAATTAACATAGTAAGCTTCGATATTACAATCGGCCCTACCAAATTATCAACTTGGTTCACAAAATTTTATTTTTCAGTCTTGGTTTGGAGTTCGTGTCGTTCAGATCTAAAAACAAAACAAAAATAGTTTTGCAAAATTTGTGTTACATTATTATTTTGTTCTAATTTCTGTTTCCGAAAATTAGTTAATGTAAGTAAATTATTTTTTTATAAATAAGCTTAATCTTCAAGTTGACCGATCCTCTTAGAACAAAATCGGGTAAAACGGCGACATTTCATCGCGAACGGCTTTAGTTTCGATAAACTGTTGCTGTAGTGCAAGATACCAGCGAACATTTGCAAGTGAAATTATTCATCAGAAAACATGTGCTGCGGTCCGGCTTCTTGCTGTCCTTCATGCGGACCCCCTTGCGGTGGATCCTTTTCCCAGAGCTGCTGCGTTGAAATGTGCTGCTCGCCTTGCACTCCAGCCTATTTACAATGCTCGATGTCATGCTGTAGTCCCTGCTGCAGCCCTTGCTGCGCGCCTTCCTGCGGTCCCTGCTGCGCGCCTTCATGCGGTCCCTGCTGCGGTCCTTGCTGCGGACCATGCTGAATGTTAAATTTTACAAGTACTTGATGCAGTCCTTGCTGCGGATCATGCTGAATGTTAAATTCTACAAGGTGCACTATTATGACCAGACAGATGACGCTGAACCCATCTAAATCCAAAGACTGAAGGGTCTACTTCAAAAACACACAGATAAAATAATAATGTAACCATTTCGTTTTAAGTTTACAAAATTACAGATTTATTAATTAAAGGATGGCTAAGGCGTGTCATTAAAAAAAAAATGGGTGGACTAATAAAGTTTTAATTAGGAATTTTATAATGAGTCGCTATAGTAGAGGGACAATAGTAAAAGTTGGTTTCAAAAATATCTTGGTCTCAGCTGACCAGGTCGGTTCAAAAGTTCGCATCGCCACTAGAATTTAATCCTTATCTTTGATAGTTAACGCTGTAAAGCGACTTTTGTTAATTTGAATGAAATGGGTAAAAAGGAAGAAAAGTTCTACTGATACCACAAAGTGGTTTGATAAGTTTCTGGATTTTTTTGATTTTACGGACAAAGACATTAAAAAAAATCACAAAAAAAGTGGGTGCCGCTCGAACTCACAATCGATCTTTTGGGTCGATTACCATTAAAACGATGACTACATTGCATGAATTATGTTTTCAGCTACTGGCTACGTCGCTACTAGCTCTGGCCCTCAGCGACGTTTTGCTGTCCTAAGACCTTAAGAGAATGCTCGCTGGAGTGAAATCTAGCGTCGATGAAGATGTAATCGCCGAGACTGAGGCCTATTTTGATGTAAAAGAAAAATCAAACTACAAAAATGGTATCGATAACTTAGAAGGTCGCTAGATTGATCTGTTACTTTTTGCTTTAATTGTCAAACTTAAAGAAATGAAGTCTGAAGCGTCCATGGTGCCACGCTATATATACTCTTTATTTAAAGCTAAGGGAATGTTTAGAATGCAACTGTTTAATGTCCCTTACAAAGTCTTACTTTGAAATCCTTTGTTTAGCCAGGTAGATTCTTTTGCACGGTCTTAGCAAAGCTTTTAAAGTATTCGCAATAGTTACTACTTGGAAGACACTCTCAAAAGATACTTACATCGTTAACAAAGTTTTTTTTTTAACATAATTAAACATCTTTACGGGAATCCATTTCCGAGCATTTTTTTTCAATGAAAATTTTTTCAGCGCTATTGAAGCAGATAATTAGGAGGTACTACGTCAACTAGGTTGCGGCAGAGTTATCATACTGGTAACCCAACAATCTGCCATCCAGGCAAGCCAAACAACAATGTCAACGTGTAGATCAAGCGGATTTTCTATAGGCAGTTGAGAATTGCAAACCATTCTTGACGTTTTAATTCACAGCGCAGAAGTACGGGTGACTGCCTAATATAAATACATGTACTTGTGTACTGTGTTCAAGAGGAAAATACTCCGCAAGATCTTTGGTCCTTTTCGCGTTATTGACGACTACTCGATGTAATAACAAAACAACCTTTACGCCAATTTTGACACATTCAAGTAGTACACCGTCAGCGGTTCCACTGGATTAACAAAATCGAGGAGGAGCTACTCCTCCAGAGAATTTTGCTGTCTAAATAGAGCTCAATGCTCTAAAGCTATCCGAGCAATTCCCGGACACTGGCTGGTGGGAACTCACGCATGAAGGCATAACTCTCCCTACAAGGTCCCGCTTCCTCAAGTCACATTTTCTTAATAACTTAATCCAGCTCTCAGAGCGAAGTCCAATATGCGTTTCCAGGTTTATTCAGGCCACCAGATGGCTGCTCATCTAGAGGACCTACTGATTTGAAAGGGTGAAGGAAAGAAAGTCCACCATTTCAGTATCACAACGCCCCGAATATTTGGTCTAAGTGAGTTGACACATTTACTACCATCGCCATTGATCAGTTCGATTTTATTCGACCTGCTCGCTTGACATCAGCTGTGGTCTACCGTCACTAGACGTAAACTGCTGAAAAATAATAACAAAGTAGGCAAACAAAACGAAACTTCAAAATCAAACATTATGCAGGTTTTGTAAGTTCCAAATTTATTCATTCGTTTTCTGACTCTCGAACCTTTCGTTTCGACTAGCTTCTAAATTTTAGTAAAATATAAAATTCTAAATATTTTTTCCCTTAAAATTAACCAAAAATTGTAAGCAAAAAAATTATTTTTTTTTTAGTGAAAAGTGTTATAGTATTATAAAATATGCCAATTAAAATTTGTTTTTTTTTCTCGAATTGCTTTGTGACGTTTATTTCCATCATGAAGCTTTTAAAAATCTCAAAATGTGTTCTCCTTGTGGACCTTGCAGCCCCTGCGAACCCTGTTGCGGACCTTTTGAGGTAAGTGCATTAATCTAAAAGAGTTCTTAGTCATTGCCGAGTGGAGGAATCCTCACTAAAAAGTAACTGAAATTGCACACCATTTCGCAACCTCATACAGTGTTCCCCTAAATGCTATTCTGCTGCCCAATTAGAGGCTCTACCGCAATGTGCACCACGTATTCCACCACCATTTCCGAAATGCATTACTGTGCAACAACCTCCTCGTATTATATGCAAAAAACGCGTAGTGTTCACGGAAAAGATAGTACCTGAGCCTATGGTAGTCAATCGATGTCGCCAAATCACAATACCCAAAGTTGTTGATACAACGCGAGTCATTAAGGTGCCAAAGTTGATGTGGGTTTCGCAAATGGTGCGCGAGCCGCGTGTCATCTACTATCCTTCGATGATACCAGATCCGTATGTGGTTTGCTATCCAAAGCGCATATGTGAACCGCGTGAAGTGTGCCAGTCAATACTATGTCAACCCAAGCCTCAGACCATTGATATACCCGCGCCACGCGAGTACTGCTGCTACCCAAATGGACCTATCAACTACAAGCCAAGTGCAGCTTGCCCACCGTGCCCTATTGGACCATGCGCACCAGGTGCCGGTTGTTGTCCACTGCCATGCTTCTCAACAAATCAATATCCACTGTGTGAGACAGGCTGTGGACCTTGTGGACCTTGTGGTCCCTGTGGACCTGGACCTTGCGGACCTTGTGGACCTTGTGGTCCTTGTGGACCTTGTGGTCCTTGTGGACCTGCACCTTGTGGACCTTGCGGACCGTGCGGACCTTGTGGACCTGGACCTTGCGGGCCCTGCGGACCGTGCGGACCCTGTGGACCTTGTGGGCCGTGTGGTCCTTGCGGACCCTGTGGACCATCTGGGCTTTATGGACCTTGCGGGCCTTGTGGCCCTTGTGTTCCTAATGGTCCTTGCTAAAAAAAAAAGAACTCTGCAACTATAGACTTTCCATTTAAAATCCCAACAACTTGCTTATTTGCTTTTCCGTCCAGTCTTGACGTTTATCAAGGTGAGCAGCATGATTGCATTGTCTTGATACGCGATCTCGTATATCAAGGCGTGACGCAAGCGTGTTGCCCGCCTTGATTTACGTGATTTTTCCGCGTATTAGGACAATTAAAATTGAATCCGTAACCACAATTCATATATATTTTCATTTCTCTCTACAGCCCCGAGGTTGTCGCAGCCGCGAGCTGCGATGTGGCATCATGTATACTACTTGCGAGTGCATAAAGCGCAACGGTCTCCAGGATAAATGCCCCAGATCGGCGTGCCAAGGACGTCCTGGATGCATGTGCTTTCCATTCCCATCGTGTGGACCAGCGGCGTTTCCTTTGCGATATGCCAATATGACCATGGGTGTCAATAATAAGCGTATGCGCTGCGCCGCAACAGCAGCCTCTTCCGGTGGTGGTTGCGGTGTTCCTCGTTCATGCGGTGGCTGCTGCGGATCTTGTTGTGGTCCATGTAATAATACACCTTGCTGTGACACGCACAGTCCTCCATGTGGTGCATCTGCACCTGTACCTTGTTCCCCGGCACCTGGCTAATCCTCTCAGCCATTGCTTGAGGGTGGTTTACCACCCATCCATGTAAGTGTTCGTGTGTCCGATGGCTCTTTTCCAAGTAAGCCTTTATATGTATGCACTCAATACTCCCAAACTTCGTCCGGTATTTGTCCTTTGGGCTACGGCCACCGCATTCTTTTAACTGGACGTGTCACAGCAACAAACCAAATGTAATCTTTCACAAAAAGATACTTAATATTATATTCCTTAAAGGTTGAATCGCAGCTACCTAAATAGAAAGGACAACGTGCCATGTATCTAGAACGCTGTAAAAGTGCTGCTGTTAGAGCGGGGCACGCTACTGGAGATTCAATGATTCCACCTCTAAACTATTGTTAATTTTTTGGGGAAAAGTCAAAAAGATGAACAAAATTTTAAGTTTACACGAAAAATACCTAAAACTATGCTCCGATCCGAGTACATTTTGCCCGATATTGAGACATTTAGGCTGTGTAAGTAGATCAATTTGCTGCAATATTTTTATTATTTATTATTTATTTATTTATTTTCTTTTCGCAGGTGGTTTTTAGCCAAGAAGAAACCCGGTTGTTTGGTACTACTTGGTCAAGAGATTAGCGTATTTTACGAGAAAGACACGGTGGAAAACGGAAAATACGCATTTACGCTCGTCTAATGTCGAACAATCGTAAGCATCTTAAGGGGATTTTGCGACGTTTTATGTAATGCAATTTGGTTGAAAATTAAGCGGAAGCAAGTTGATAAGGGATAATAACACCATTAATAACATTCGGTCTAAAAAACGAAACGCAATAAAGGAAGCTCGAACCCCAAAAAGCTTTTCAGTTCACTGGCATTGTGTTTCGCCTTGGACGAAGCCCTAAGGTCTGAATTGGAAAGCAAACTAAAATTAAAAAATTCTAAATTCGTATTTCGAAATTGTTTATATACCCCCTTTGGATTTTCTTTTATTTTGGACTAAAAATATTTTGATTAGATTAAAAATTTATGGTATTTGATAAATATATCTTTTATTGGGCAGGCAAAAAGTGAAAACCTTATTTCGCGTGAAATGTGTGCGGTACATTGCACGAATGTGGAGTACCTTGCACGAATCATTCATTAATAACCAAAGTTGCACCAGCGCCTTTACTCACTGAGCCAACCAATACCTCACACCGATTTGATCTTACTCTGTTTTACATCTGTATTGTAAAACAAGATTTTTACACATCAAAAAACGCCAAGAGCAAGCAAAATCCAAGGAATAGGAGAGCTGAGTATGGATGATTTTGTGGATTTAATTGGTATTCATTACCATTTCCTTTAATCTCTCTGGAGCTTATTTCCCGTTGAGGATGCCCTTGGGATTCCAAACAAGGGCTTGTCGACAAGTTTCTGTAGCTTCTTTACGCAGAGTGTGGCCACCGCCATTTTCGAAGTTTGAGTCGGTCATTGGCGGCAAGTAACATTTTTTATACATACATACATACATATGTATATACATATATGCATATGTACATGTACAAGCCTATTTTCACTTTGGCTTGGTTCTAAGCCATAGTTCAGAATTCGACAGTATTCGACACATTGTTTGCATTGTTGAAGCCCTACATGGTACCTAAACGGCTCACACGCCCAGATGCCGTACCAAGTAAAGCCAAATTGGGCATGGTTTTGGAGTAATATTTAATGTGTTAAAAAGGGATTTTAAATAAAATTAGTTTATAGATACTTTGTTTCGGGCAATCTGCAGTGGCGTATTGGGTTCACATACAGGATAAGCAAACAGCACATTGGCGCAACCATTGAACTTGTGTGCAGTGCAATTCGTTAATTAAGAAAATTAGTTTGAAGTTTGCCAAGGACTTCGAAGAAAAGTCAAATTTCTCCAATTGTGTTGGTGTCGTTGTAAGAAACAACTTCGCTATAAGAGCACCTCTCAGAAGTGCATTTTAGAGTAATAAGGTGCGTGTTATTCTCCTTGCTGTTTGCGATGCATCATATGCATTGTGCGTATATAGACATGAATACGTCATCTAACTCTGGACTGGGAAATGCGTTGCTTACAGAAAGCCTAATGCTTCCCTAGAACAGCCTTGTGGACAGAGTGCTCACTCATAGTATGAGATGATGCATTTCCGTTGCATGAGTAAGTCTGCCGGAGTCGGCAATCAGTAAATTTAACTTATTGTAATAAATTTATGAAAACTAAGAACATATATCATTATAATATTTAAACTTTTAAAATGAATTAATTTTGATATTCTGAAGCTTCTATATTTTTCTGCAACAAATGATTTTTGCGGCATTTCTTTTAGAAGCGAGAATAAAAGGTTGTATGGCAAACTGTTTGGCCACGAGCTCCCTTTGTGCTTTCAAAAGCTTCTGAAAATCTGACTTCTCGTCACCATCAGACTGCGGATGCGGCTCAATATCAATTGTACATGAAGTAGCTCGTGATGCCTGTGTGCACTTGCACAGCTTGAAGGGAATAAACGAGCTGTCCATACTTCTGCAATTTAAATATAAATAATATGAAAATAATACATCTATCTTGTTTTTTGTCCAGTATAAATTACATTACAAATTAAATTCACAACTACTACAAATAAGTTGAAGCACATTATTGTTTTGCTTTTAGCGCGTAAGCAAAACAGCTGATGTTTTGTTACCGCCATCTACACGTCAATTCTAATAAAATGGGCAACACTGCAGCTGCCTACCAATAAGTTAATTACTAGCACAAAGAATTTAGGCAAAAGAAGTCTTAGCGTCAAGAATTTTGACATTGTTTATAATTAGTTTGTTTATATTTAGTTTGTGCAAGCCGAAAATGCTTTTGACCTACATAAGGAGACCTTGGAGACCCCCAAAAGATACCCAAAGTATAAGTAAGGGTGAGTAGACAAGCCAATATATACATAGATCGCAGATTTGGTAAGAGGTAGAGCAATCATACTCAAGGTCCCTTATTATACTATAGGAGGCAATATTATTTTATTTTTTCGATATCGGGGTTATATTATGCAGCTACCATATGACGGTTTGGTAAAAAAAAAAAATATTTTTTTCTACAAAATTCGTTGTATTTTGTTTGTTTATAAAGATATCGTAATTAAACCTCACATTCAAAAGTTTTTTATAGCTCCCAAGCATTGTACTTTAACGTAAGTCATCTTTTCTTTTTTAAATAAATAATTAAATTTCGATAGATTCGGCTATCGGAGAGTTTTGAGATTTGAGTCGTTGTCGAGAATGAAAAATGGTTCGACTTCACTAGTTTGTTTTCCTTTTTTGACTGACAAACGAATGGTTGTGCCCCATTGTCCCCAGAATCGTGGCGACATGAGTGGTTAATTAAGGGAACGACCGACCGTTTGCCATGTCTTCAAACACTTTTTGTGGATTTTGACTGTCTTGAAACTGTTGATTGTTTTTTATGTTGTTCTTGTGTCCTTTATGTCCTTGTGGAGCATAGGGCATAAGTGATACATTTAAATCTAGTACGATTATGCGCTGTTGCTTTCAATCGCTTGGCGGCAAACTTCTTCTCTTCTTTGCGAAGAGTGTGGCCGTTCCAACGCCATTAGCGTCTTTTAGTGAAATTTGGCATCGGTTTAATTTTATATCTTTTATATAACCATGTTTCACATTCGTATAATAAAACTGGAATAACGTTTGTTTTAAAGATTCTAATTTTTTTGTGTTTGTCGTTAGTGTCGAAGAGGCCGTCAGCCAATATCATCAACGTGTAACCACTTCTTGTTTGGTACGCTCCGTAATTTTGATACACTACTGGAAGTGCGACTATACTCTCCCCATAAGGGCGGCTGGAAGCAGGTCCTTGGTAAGGTCATACTCCCTAGATATGTTAATCTAGTGCTTCGATATCTTCATTTTCGATTGTGAAGCTCTGGTTGTTCGCAGAGTTTTCGTTTTGTTAGTGTTTATCTGTAGACCAACAGTTTCAGACGCCAAACATAAGTCGATTAATTTCCGTTGCTTGTCTAAATATTTGACGAAACGTAGGCAGACGTCGTCAGCATATGCAAGATCTTCGATGTGTTCGTTAAAGCTCCACGGAAGACCCATTTTTTTGTCATCAAAGCAATTTTGGAGCGCTTTGTCTATTACAATTAGAAATAGTATTGGAGCCTGTAGGCATCCTTGTTTAACGAAAAGACCGTTTTAAGTGACCATGCATTTGAAACATATGTACTGTGGTTTTATGGGCATGCATAAATCCAAAATTTGTTGTCTATCACGTTATTAGAAGCTGCTTTTGGAACCACTTACCGAAACACGGAGCAGTTGCTCCAAATCCTGTAATAGAGCCATAAAAGGCAGATCGACACTTACCACTTTTTTGTCGACTACAATCCACAGCAATATATCCATCTTCGTCAAGGTAAGAAATTATCTCTCCCACAACTTCGACTTGTCTCAGACAAGTCGGTTCGCTCTGTAGTATGCTCTTCAATATCCTAAGAAAGGCTTATGACGGGCACTTATTTTCGCCTATATAGTTTTAAATACTCTTTTAAATAATTTATTACTACAGTGTAAGAAAAAGGAAACGGAATCGTATTACATTGACCAATAACGTTCACTCACCATACTAAGTGAAATATCTATGTGGCTTTTTGCAACACTGTAATCAATAAATACATTTTCAACACTGACAAAATGCAAAAATGTATTGTAATTTTTGCAAGTTGTAAGTATTTTTATGGCATTGACTTTTTCCAAAGTTTTAACAAACCAACACACGATAAAACTCATGTTGTCATCGCGAGACAGGCGCTTCCTATAAGCCCTCAATGGGGCCGTCGCGTTGGTGCGCCAACATGGATAAGATCTGTTGATCGCGACGTACATGCCGCCAGCTACTCATGGAATATTTTCTGCCGTTTTGTAGCGTTCGCTTCAAAAGGATTGTTTTATGCTCCACTGGGAGTCGAGGATGACAGAAGAAGATAATAGTCACGGTTCAAATGCATTTTTTGGAGGAGACAAAACTTTGCAGGCACAATATTAAATGCACTCTTGACTGCTAACCAGTGAAGAAGTGAGAGCTTTATCAGATGGCACGGATTGCCTTTGCTTAGGATGACTAAGGCATAAGAGATTCTTGAGAACCCTCATACTCTAACCATAGTCTTAGTGTCTATATTTTTCTTTGTGCGGTTTTCTTTCGACTCAAAGTGAAATGACGTTATCCGAGCTAGTTAAAATTTAATTTAAGTAGGCCATAAAAAAAAAAGGAAACTTCAAAATCAAAATCTATTGAGGTTATGTAAGTAACATTTTTAGTTCATTCGTTTTCTGATTTTCATACCTTTCGTTTCGACTGGCTTCCAAATTTTAAGTTAACTTTTTGGCTCTAAATATTTTTTTTCTTAAAATTAACCAAAAATAAAAGTAAGCAAAAAAATTTTTTTTCGTAAGTGAATTGTACAGTAAACTTATTGCATTCTATTTTCTTTACAAATTTTTTTGCGACATGAAGCTTCTAAAATATCAAGATGTGCGGTGGATGCAGCGGTGGTCCTTGCGGTCCTTGTGGTTCATGTAAGTATAAGCCGTGCTGTGGTCCGCACAGTCTGCTCCATGCGCTGTCATGCATTTATCCCATAGGCTTTGTGCACAGCATTCTTTTAGCTGATTCTGGGCATATATAAAATCTTTCAAGATTATACATTTACATTTACAATTTTATTTATTACAGGTTGCGGCTGCCCTTGTCCTGCACGATATCTTCTTAAAAACAAAAAACAAGACAATTTGCCCTGTGTCTGGTGTGCGCCATGCAAAGCACACTGCTATAATACGCCGCCAAAGTGCTGCTGTTAGGACAGGGCTGAAAAATATTCCATCTCTAAGCAATAATGGTTAATTTTTGGGGAAAAAAATTAAAAAGAGCATCAAAACAGGAAACCTCAGATGGAAGAACTTTTTGGTGGAGTCGAAGGATGCTGCGTAAGTAGTTTCTGACATTGTTTGTTGATTGATTAGTGCTTAATTTTTTATTTTCGCAGGCGGATTCAAAGTAGAAAGAAACCAGGTTGTTTGGTAATTGAACGGGCAAGAAATTGGCGCATACAGAAAATGCCGTCTGAAGTCCAATAGTCGTGAGCATCTTCAATCATTTTGGTTTGAAATTAAGAGGAAGCGAGTTGAACAACGAAAGGACTTTCAGTTAACAGAATGTTCTTTATTTTGGCTTGAAAATTGCAAATTAAATTAATTAATTGACTTAAAAAATACTTTGGAAATAAATTATCAATTTAAAAACTGAAATAAGCGCATTTTATTGGGTGGGTAATCTCAACTCGGGGCTAATGTGAGCCAAGATCGTTTTTGGCCCAACAGTAGTATGCATCTGAAGAAAAGAGGATATCAAGGTGACTTTTCGAAGATTCTTACAAAATTTGATGGCAGGTCAGGTCATTCGATCCTTTGGTTTAATACAATTATCTTTTTCTTTGTTGTACATTTTGAAATTAAAAAGGTATCTTCCTCATGCTCGATTTTACCACTACGACAATTCGAACTCTTGCCTTAAGAATACTATATAGCGACTATCATCATTATGGCTGTATAAGCCAAGCTGGGTCTTCGCGTGCTTAGGTACTTGCCTCTATTCGTAATTTTTCGCGACCGTTCTCCAATTTCTCACGTTTAGCTCTACTGCATCATTATCTACGCAATCAATCCATCTAAGCCTATGTCGCTGTCCGCAAATCTTAAGTTTTCGATTTGACTTTGCTTGAGTATTTCATATTTTTCGCGTTGCACTTTCCTTTCAAAAATTCTCAGTTGTTCCATGTAGTTTTTGTTCAAAACCCAGATTTCACTGTCGTCTGTTAATATTTGCGCGATTTCGGTTTGGTAAATTTTTGTCTGAAAGTTAAGTACTTGACATTTAAGGGGCGTGAAAAGGCTATAGTAGTATATTCCTTCGATATACTATCCTCAAAATTAACCTTAGCGATTTTCCTTGTTGAAAATCCGCCTGATAGTTCTACATTCGGTGTCAGTTTTTTAGGTAGGATGCTGGAGAGTTTTTTTGACACTTCGTTAAGCAGTGCTATTTCCCGATAGTTGTTGCAGTTGAGGCGGCTTGTAAATTGGGATAATTATTCCCGATTCCTATTGTTCAGGAATTGTCTCTTCCTCCCAAATTTTCCATATAAAATTATATAAGTAGGTAGGTATATCCTCGATGCCAGGAGATTTATTGCACTTTAATTGCCTCCTCCACATCCTCCAATGTGGGTGATTTCTTGATTTTTAAGTATGATCCGTATAAACGCGAGATGGTTAGTACTATAGCTACCAAATTTTTAAATTAAACCTTACCAACAACAATTTTATTTTATTCAAAAACCCTGTTTGGTATTTCGTTGGTTTTACCTTGGCAATCAAAAATGATTTGATAGCAATTTATGTGGTTAAGGGTATCTCAAAGTAGTCAGCGCCGACTTTAACGTACGATATATTTTTTATGATGGTGGTATTAAAAGTGACCATAGTGCGTTTTACCTTGTAGTAGTAACAAAAAGGCACAAATACAAGATAAGGATAAATAGGCTAAAACTTCTTTATAAAATGAATGTCATAACAGCTTTTGAAAATGTTCAAAATTCAAGCACACAAATCGTAGTTTTTGCGGATAAAATTCTGAATCCGATACTTTTAAGCTGCATCTACGAACTATCTATAACATACTGAACTCTGCGACTTCTTTCTTCTTTTATCAGAAAATTGAGAACGTCTCTTATTTTTACTAGATTGGTAACTGTAATGGTACTTTACATAACCAATGGCATACTTCTGTTCTATAGAACTAGTAGTGAACTTGTAGTTCTATATTCTTTGGCAGCACTTATACATTTCTTGACTTGCCATCAGCACCATGATCTTATTTCGCAAGTTTTTATAGAGCTTAAAGAAGTTTCTTTACAAATACTTTATCAGTAGGATGTAAGGCTTCTAGGTAAAAGACTTCTTAATTTTAAAACTTTTGGCAACAACTCTGGTTGCTTGCAACCGATATTTTCAAATCATGCAACCACTCAAGTGTCATAAAAATATGCGTCGATGTTCTTTAATAGCTTTGTGTATCATTTGGGTTCTTCAAAGCCAGTACTATAAAATTGTAAGCACATTTTAACAAAGTAGGCCGGATAGAAATCAAATGTCATTGAGGTTAAGTAAGTAACATTTTTGCTCATTCGTTTCTGACTCTCGAACCTTTCGTATCGACTAGCTTCCAAATATTTAGTAAACTTTTAAGTTATAAAAAATTTGAGCATTTAAAATTTACAAGAAAAGAAATGTAAGTTTTGTTTATTTTTTGTTTTAATAAACTAATTTTTTTTTTTCTTCAAGCAGCTAATAAAATATTAAGATGTATCCATGCTGTAGTCCATGCTGTAATACACCTTGCTGTGGTCCACA
>JBAMAX010004859.1:0-12495 GCA_037043745.1 Chymomyza amoena
CTGCGTGGCCAGCCCATAATTTCAATATTTAGCTTTAACTGTAATCGTCTCTTTGCACCATCCATTTAAACTGATCTTCGCCGCATGAAGCATAAGCTTTTGCCATCTCTAAAACAAGTTGATAACGATAATTTGGCCTTACACAACACTGAAACACAGTGGCTGCAACATGGCGGCGTTGTGGTACAGTCGCATACCAGCAGCAGCATCAGCAGTCGCATACCAACAGCAACAACACCAACACTACACAACAAACACAACTTCACCAAAACATATAATCACAAAACACAAATTATACTCACATTAAATCAAACATAAAACTATTCTCAATACAATACAATATAAACAAAACAAAACTAAATTCACGGGCATAATAATAAACATATAAATATAAGTTAAACAAAACGCGTTATAAAATTAAAATAAAAAGTACGCGTTTTGTTTAACTTATATTTATATGTTTATTATTATGCCCGTGAATTTAGTTTTGTTTTGTTTATATTGTATTGTATTGAGAATAGTTTTATGTTTGATTTAATGTGAGTATAATTTGTGTTTTGTGATTATATGTTTTGGTGAAGTTGTGTTTGTTGTGTAGTGTTGGTGTTGTTGCTGTTGGTATGCGACTGCTGATGCTGCTGCTGGTATGCGACTGTACCACAACGCCGCCATGTTGCAGCCACTGTGTTTCAGTGTTGTGTAAGGCCAAATTATCGTTATCAACTTGTTTTAGAGATGGCAAAAGCTTATGCCTGCGGCGAAGATCAGTTTAAATGGATGGTGCAAAGAGACGATTACAGTTAAAGCTAAATATTGAAATTATGGGCTGGCCACGCAGGGCACATCATTTATGTTAAATATAAGATTTTTATACTATGTGTTAATTTGCTGTTCATTGGCTGCTGCTCCGAACATCCTCCTCCCCGTTGAAAGAATAGGGCTTTCAACAGATTCAACAGGAAGGATGCACAGCCTATTAACGGCTCGCCGAGTGACACCAGTGGCAGTATGCAGGATGGCCACTCTAGCGATTCCGTCGGAACCGCATATAAGCTCAGTGACTCGTGCAAGCGGCCATTTTAATGGAGGAAGATTTTCATTCTTTATGCACACGATGTCATTGATTTTAAGAGCTGGCTGCGAAGTGCGCCATTTTGCCCGCTGCTGAAGATGAGTCAGGTACTCCTCACTCCATCTCTTCCAAAAAATTTGTTGCGCACGTGTGATGCGCTGCCAGCGATCAAGCCTGTTGCAGTCAATATGAGTGATGTCTGGCTCGGGCAGGGCAGTGAGAGGTCCGCCAATGAGAAAGTGACCAGGAGTCAGCACGTCTAGATCTGATGGATTTTCTGAAAGGGATACTAGAGGGCGAGAGTTAATAATAGCAGAAATTTGACACACCAAGGTGCGCAATTCGTCGTAGCAAAGAAGTGATGAGCCAACAGTTCTATAAAAATGCCGCTTTGCCATTTTAACAGCTGCCTCCCATAAACCACCGAAGTGCGGAGAGCGTGGAGGTATGAATCGCCAGTCAAACCCATTTTTGAGACTGTGAGCAAAAACTTCATCACGGTGCCTTTGGCTGCAGAGTAGGCGTCGCAGATCTTCTAGTTCATTTTTAGCGCCTACAAAGTTGGTGGCGTTGTCGGACCAAATGCACATCGGTATGCCACGCGTTGCAACGAAGCGCTTGAGTGCGCCCAAGAATGCAGCAGTTGAAAGATCCTTTACAAGTTCTATGCAAACGGCCTTTGTTGCAAAACAGATGAAAATACTGACGTAACATTTTTGTGGTGGTTTGTTTCGTACTTCTGATTTGTAATAAAAGGGACCGCAATAGTCTACACCGGTCACCAGAAATGCCCGAGAAGCCAGTACGCGCTCTTTGGGTAGGTCAGCCATGATATGTTCAATAAGGCGAGGGCGTGATCTGCAACATATGATGCACTTCTGCAAGACTCTTGCAATAGTCTTTCTACCACCGATTGGCCAGAATTGACGTCGAATTGAAGCTAGAAGTGCTTGTGGACCAGCATGATGTTGTTTGCGATGCATATGTGTTATGATGGAGAATGTAGGTGGATGATCTTTAGGAAGAATTATAGGGTGGCGGGCGTCAAAGCCGAGACTTGAATGCTTTAAGCGGCCACCAACACGAATGAGTCCCAAATCATCAAGAAATGGGGACAATGGAAAGATACTGCTGGACGAATGAACATTTTTCTTATTAAGAAGCGATTGATATTCTTGGAGAAGATGAGCTCGTTGAACAATACGAATAAGTATTTTTGTTCCCTGTTGAATGTTATTTGATGTTAGCTGGGATTTATTGCATGTGATGAATTTGTGTACGTATCCAAATATGCGTTGCATCGTACCAAATGAATTAATGTACTTGAAGGAAAGTGATATGTCATTGCACTCAGAGGAAATAAGCATAACTTTTTGTCGTATCTCGGGAATTTTGGTTGGTTTTGCAAGCTGTTTAGGCCAACCAATTTTTTCACCTTGCAGAAACGAAGGGCCATTCATCCAAAGCGAAGATTTCAAGAGTTCTCGCGGAGCAGCTCCTTTTGACAACATATCGGCTGGATTTAAAAGTGTAGGTACGTAGTGCCACTCCATATTTTCTGTCAGCTGCTGTATGGCACTAATACGGTTTGCGACGAACACGTTGAATTTAGATGATTCTTCTTGTAACCAGGCTAGAACCACTGATGAGTCTGACCAGCAATGAAATTTACAGTCAGATGGTATGGTTCTTATAATTTCGCATGACAATTGAGCAAGCAATGCTGCCGCACAAAGCTCCAACTTAGGCACTGTGAGGGTTTTCAGAGGGGCTACGCGAGATTTTGAACATAAGAGATGGACTTGGACCTCATTGTCTTTATGTGAGCGAGCATAGACACATGCACCATAAGCTTCGAGGCTGGCATCGCAAAACCCATGTATTTCGACTGCAGCATCAGGATGAAGGGTATACCGAGGGAATGCGATGTGTTTCACGTCTTCAAAGTCCTCGCAAAATGCGGACCAGGCGGTGTTTAACGATTGAGGCAAGCTTTCATCCCACTCCAGCTTGTCCCTCCACATGCGCTGCATTATAATTTTTGCTCTTGTCAAGGTAGGACCAATTAATCCAAGAGGATCGTAGCACTGAGCTATAGCTGCTAAAACTGAGCGTTTAGTGTGCTTAAGAGCGCTGCGCTGAGGCGAGTAAGAAAATATAAGGTTATCTTTAAGTGGGTCCCATACAAGACCAAGAGCTTTGGTGACATCGCTGTTGTCATCGAATTTGACGAATTTTTCCCGTTCGGAATCTGGTACATCATATAAAACCTCTGCTTTATTAGAGCACCACTTCCGTAATTGGAAATTTCCTCGAGAGAGTAGTTTAGTAGTTTGACTGATTATTTCATTAACTTCATCCAAAGTGTTGCCTCCAGCTAGCATGTCATCTACATAAAAATCTCGTAAGACAATTTGCGAGCCGATTGGATATAAAGATCGCTCATCAATGGCGAGCTGTTGCATCGCACGAACGGCTAGGAACGCTGCAGGTTTAGTACCATACGTGACTGTGTCCAATTTGTAGATTTGAATGTCATCTTCAGATGTGTCTCGCCATAGTATGCATTGTAACATATTATCAGGTGCTGCGACCTTCACGCATCTGTACATTTTGCAGATATCTGCTGTAATGGCAATTGGAAAAAAGCGAAAACGAATCAGGGTATGGAAAAGCTTGGGCTGAATTGTGGGCCCTGCCATTAGTAGCTCATTCAACGATAAGCCTGAAGTTGTTGCTGCAGAGCCGTCGAATACGACTCTCAGCTTAGTTGTTGTACTGTCCTCCTTGAAGACACAGTGATGTGGCAGGAAATATTTGCATTCATGCAGAGCTGAACTTGAAACCTTTGACATGTGGTTAAGTTCGATATACTCCCTAATGAAAGCACAATATTTTGCCTTGAGCTCAGGATTGCGGCCCAGTTTGCGTTCGAGATTTTCAAATCGTCGTTTTGCCTGTATGAATGAATCGCCTAAAGATTCCAGACCTAACTTCAAAGGAAGGCGAACCGAGTATTCGCCAGAGGGTAGGCGCTGCACATTCTGTTGAAAGTGGGCCTCGCAATCGAGTTCCTCTTGTGTCACCTTTGATATCGATTCGAATGGGTGCTCTATTTCCCAAAAGCGACGTACCAATTCGTCCAGCCGAGTGCCAGGATGGTATGCGTCCGAGGACTTTTGGTTGATGATGAGCGACGAAAGTTTTGGTGCCTGATGGCCACCGCCGGATACGATCCAGCCGAAATGAGTTTTCTGTAATATGGGCAGTCCTGAAGCTAGCTTGATTTGACCTACGCAAAGTAACTCGTAAAATAGTCCTGCGCCGATGAGTAGGTCAATGCGTTGTGGTAAGTTGAAGGTGGGATCGGCCAGTTGTATGTTTGCTGGAATGCTCCAAGCATCAGCATTAACTGAAAGGCCAGGTTGATTGTCGGTGATCATTTTGGCAATTACCGCAGTAATGCATGTTGAGAAATTTGAAATTCGAGATTTTAATACAAGTTGAACCGAGTGTTCATCTGTTGCGAAGTTACAATCCCCGATGCCAGAGACAGTTGCTAGGGATTTTGTTTTACGAAGTTGCAATTGATTAGCGAAGCGAGTTGTAATGAAGTGTAGCTGAGAGCCGGAGTCCAAAAGTGCACGACATGGGACAAATGCACCAGCTCTGTTTTTTATAAGGATTATTGCAGTTGCTAAGAACACAACGTCAGAAGGGTTTTGAGATAGAAGGACTTTTGGCGAATCGGGCGACATTGCAACCATTGAGCTAGATTGACAGACGATTGGCGATAATGCGGAGTCTGGAACAGAGGAATGCGTGGATGCAATAGCATAATCATTATAATGCAACAGCGTATTGTGCTTGGAATTACAAACGCGGCAAGTTCCAGATTTGCATTCTCTTTGCTGATGCCCCTTTCTCAAGCAATTAAGGCAAAGCTGAAGTTCCTTGGCCTCCTTTAGACGAGCATTTGGCGAAAGTGTAGTAAAACGTTGACAATGATAAATTCTGTGGTTAGTCTCCTTGCAAAATGTGCAACCACTTTCTTGTGCGCTTGAAACAACAAAACTATTTCTTTTGTGTGTACTCACGGTCTTTGAGCCAACCTGAATAGATTGTGTTGCATGTTCAACATTTTCCAAGGTTCTGCAGAGTTTTTCCAAAAAGGCGGAGAATTTATCCCAGGATGGCAGCTCGTGGATCGATGAACTCTCCTCCCATTTAGACTGAGTAGCTTTATCGACCTTTTGAAGGACTACTTGGACTATAAAGCAGTTAGCTATTTCCTCCGTTGATGCCAAAGATTGCAATGCGCGCAGATGTGCAGTGACTTTATCAGTCAGCTCTCGTAATTTGCCTGCCGACGCATCTGCTTTATCCAGCTCAAATACCTTTCTGACGTGTGCCTGCAAAATAAGACGCTTGTTATCAAAACGTTTTTTGAGAATGTCTAAAGCGATATTATAATTAGCTTCGCTTATTTCCAAAGATTGTATAGTGTCCAAAGCCGTTCCACTTAAACACGAACGCAAGTGCTGCAATTTTTCAATGGATGTTAGCTCGCCCTCCTTGTCGATGACTGCAGTAAACATTGAGTGAAAATTTGCCCACTCAGTATAAGCGCCACTGAATTTTGGAAGCTCTAGTTGTGGTAAGCGCGATCTGTTTGCCATAACGACGATAGACTGTGCCTCATTTGAGTTCAGCCGAAACGTGGAGCAATGCTGAGGCGGACTGTGCTTGCCAATCTCTCGTTGCACACTGGTTCTTAAATGCGATAAAACGGTGTCAAATTTTCCTGGTAGGTCACTGAAAATGGAATCAAAATTAAGCTCTTCCAGACCTGTATGCGCCTTAGTGAAATTTGCGTCTAGCTTGTTTAGCAATTCCAGAAGATCTTTTAATTCGTATTCATCCATGCCATGTATTTTGTCTGAATCCATCTCCTTAGATAGACACTCAAGTCGGTCGAAAACAGCTGCCGTCTTTAATTTGAGAAATGAAACGCGGTCTATTTGTATTTGGTCATTGCTTTGAGGAACATTATTGAGCTCTTCATTAACTGGAGTTTCATTAGACGACATTTTGTAATGTTCAAAGAAATTCACAACTAAAAGATGAGGTTATGCCTGTATAAAATCCGTTGCACAATGAGCACTGTATTTGTTAAGTACCGCTTAATGCTCAACTGTACCAAATTTTGGCGAAATTACACGTTTTCTTGAGCAATTGCACATACACTGTTAACGAAAAGTTCAACACCACGCGCGTTAGCGAATTTTCTATGCAGAAGGGCGAATACCTTTTATTGCTACTGTATGTAAACGCGACGACAAAAGCAAATGCGAAAAAGAACGGATCTTATATATACATATGCACGAATGTATGTACGCAATGATAATGCTATGTAATGTTAAACGCACAACTTTAAAATGTTATTTTATGCAACAATTTGTTTAATGTTTGAACAAATTCTTATAAACAAATTAGAAAACTAAACTTCACAGGTAATATCTCGCCGGGGCCTCCAAATGTTGGGAGCTGCTGAGCTTTTTCAGCAACTTAAAACGCGTTATAAAATTAAAATAAAAAGTACGCGTTTTGTTTAACTTATATTTATATGTTTATTATTATGCCCGTGAATTTAGTTTTGTTTTGTTTATATTGTATTGTATTGAGAATAGTTTTATGTTTGATTTAATGTGAGTATAATTTGTGTTTTGTGATTATATGTTTTGGTGAAGTTGTGTTTGTTGTGTAGTGTTGGTGTTGTTGCTGTTGGTATGCGACTGCTGATGCTGCTGCTGGTATGCGACTGTACCACAACGCCGCCATGTTGCAGCCACTGTGTTTCAGTGTTGTGTAAGGCCAAATTATCGTTATCAACTTGTTTTAGAGATGGCAAAAGCTTATGCCTGCGGCGAAGATCAGTTTAAATGGATGGTGCAAAGAGACGATTACAGTTAAAGCTAAATATTGAAATTATGGGCTGGCCACGCAGGGCACATCATTTATGTTAAATATAAGATTTTTATACTATGTGTTAATTTGCTGTTCATTGGCTGCTGCTCCGAACAAATCTCTTCAAATCATTTAATGCACTTGTTTATGAGCAACTATGCATGCAAAAATTTAGATTATCTTAAAGCATTCCAAAAATTTGCAACGATTTGTGTTGGCAATTTTGTCTTTTTGCAACACTTGTTCAGAGGAGATATTTTGATTCGATTTAAAAAATTTGTGTATTTTTAAAATATTTAATCGAGAGGATAATTTACCAAATGTTAGTATGCGATAATTCAAATTGTGTTATACGTCAGATACATTTTTGTATGAATCGAGATTAATACTTTAATTTTTTCAAAAACTTTTATCTGGAAAAATATACGATCTTTAGATTAGTTTGCAGCTCGATTCAAACTTGCACCATAATTAGTCGAATGTCGCGCTTCACGGGTCTGTCTTGACCGAATTCTTGGCAACGTTCCTGGGCAGGTCGATTAGATTGATAATTAATTTGATTCGTTGCATTTCTTCCAAAAACCTCCGTATTGATAACCTCTAACACACGCAAAAATCAGATTTGAAATTCATCGATGCGTTCATGAGAATACCCGTAACACGTAAAACATAAATATCTTTTATATATGACAAAAACATAAAAAAATGGCGGACGTAAAGTCGGGCGCGGACGACTTTAGGATACCCTGTACCACTAGCTTGTAATAAAGTCCGATTTCTTCACAAAAAACCAAAAACAGAAGAATTTTTAAGCAAAAATTTTTTTTTGACCGATCGTTCCTATGGGAGCTATATGATATAGTCAACCGATTTCAATAAAATTTGACACGGTGCTTAAATACCTTAAAAAAGATATGAACGCCAAAGTTATTTCAAATATCTTTACAAACAAACAAAACACATCGAATTTTGTATAAAAAACGTGTTTTTGGACCGATTGGTCCTATGGGAGCTATATGATCTAGTCAAACGATTTGGATTAAATTTGGTACAGTGCTTAGGAACTATGAAATACTCACGAATGTCAAATTTGGTCCCAATATCTTAACAAACAAACGAAACACAGCAAATTTTGTTAAAAAATCGATTTTTTGGAAGATCGGACCTATGGGAGCTATATGATATAGTCAACCGATTTT
Organism: Chymomyza amoena; assembly: GCA_037043745.1. NCBI lineage: Eukaryota > Metazoa > Arthropoda > Insecta > Diptera > Drosophilidae > Chymomyza > Chymomyza amoena. The sequence continues at coordinate 8,239 of JBAMAX010004859.1, forward strand.
GTTCAAATTTGGCACAATGCTTAATTGGTCTAAAAAATTTCCAAACGCCAAATCTGGTTAGGATATCTTTATTAAAAAACGAAATATAGCCAATTTTTCTTTAAAAAAGTTATTTTGGCCGATCGGTCCTATGGGAGCTATATGATATAGTCAACCGATTTTGATCAAATTTGGTACAGTGATTGGGAACTATAAAAAACTTTCGATTGCCAAATTTCGTTACGATATCTTCATAAACAAACGAATTATTCATCTAAAACGCTTTTTTGTCGAGGTCGTCTCAAACACCCCCATGGGAGCTATATAATTTATCCCCGATATCAAAAAAAAATAAAATAAACTTGCCTCCTATGGAATAATATGGGATCTAATGTGAAAGTTTGGTAACTCTAGCTCTTACCATCTCTGAGATCTAGGCGTTCACACGGACGGACGGACGGACAGACGGACAGACGGACGGACAGACGGACAGACGACAGACGGACATGGGTATATCGACTTCTCTATTCACCCTGATCATATTTTAGGTAACTTTGGGGTGTCTCCGACGTCTCCTTCTATATGTTACATACATTTTCGGCTTGCACAAACTTAATATACCCTTGGACCATACGGTACAGGGGTATAAAAATGGCGGACGTAAAGTCGGGCGCGGACGACTTTAGGATACCCTGTACCACTAGCTTGTAATAAAGTCCGATTTCTTCACAAAAAACCAAAAACAGAAGAATTTTTAAGCAAACATTTTTTTTTTGACCGATCGTTCCTATGGGAGCTATATGATATAGTCAACCGATTTCAATAAAATTTGACACAGTGCTAAAATACCTTAAAAAAGATATGAATGCCAAATTTATTTCAAATATCTTTACAAACAAACAAAACACATCGAATTTTGTATAAAAAACGTGCTTTTCGACCGATTGGTCCTATGGGAGCTATATGATCTAGTCAAACGATTTGGATTAAATTTAGTACAGTGCTTAGGAACTATAAAATACTCACGAATGTCAAATTTGATCCCAATATCTTAACAAACAAACGAAACACAACAAATTTTGTTAAAAAATGGATTTTTTTGGAAGATCGGACCTATGGGAGCTATATGATATAGTCAACCGATTTTGTTCAAATTTGGCACATTGCTTAAGTGGTCTAAAAAATTTCCAAACGCCAAATCTGGTTACGATATCTTTATTAAAAAACGAAATATAACGAATTTTTCTTTAAAAAAGTTATTTTGGCCGATCGGTCCTATGGGAGCTATATGATATAGTCAACCGATTTTGATCAAATTTGGTACAGTGATTGGGAACTATAAAAAACTTTCGAATGCCAAATTTCGTTACGATATCTTCATAAACAAACGAATTATTCATCTAAAACGCTTTTTTTTTGTCGAGGTCGTCTCAAACACCCCCATGGGAGCTATATACTTTATCCCCGATATCAAAAAAATAAAATAAACTTGCCTCCTATGGAATAATATGGGATCTAATGTGAAAGTTTGGTAACTCTAGCTCTTACCATCTCTGAGATCTAGGCGTTCACACGGACGGACGGACGGACAGACGGACAGACGGACGGACAGACGGACAGACGGACAGACGGACAGACGGACATGGGCATATCGACTTCTCTATTCACCCTGATCATATTTTAGGTAACTTTGGGGTGTCTCCGACGTCTCCTTCTATATGTTACATACATTTTCGGCTTGCACAAACTTAATATACCCTGTATACCATACGGTACAGGGTATAAAAATGTGTCCAAAAATTAAAAAAAAAGCTAGTGGTGGCAACCCTTATCACTTAGGGGTATGAAAAATAGATGTCGGCCGATTCTCTGACCTACCCAATAGGCACACAAAATTTCATGAGAATCGGTCTAGCCGTTGAAGCTAATGCTTTTATATATTTTAATAAATAATATACGAACAAGCTATAAAACACAATTTTGTGGTATAATTATGGAACTTTTTTTTCGAGCTTATAATTTAGAACAGATAATTACAGAATTTTCCACACATATTTTTTAAAAGTTTATTTACACTTCATTATTGATTGATATAAAATCTTTAAAATATCTGTCCGCCAGCTTGTTATTTCAAAAAATGTATTTTTTATACAAGACGCGTAAAAGCTGCCTAATATTATTTTTTAATTAATATCTTTTAAGGATTTTGAAACCAATTCCTTATCGTTATAGCCCTAGCTGAGTTTTTTCCAAATCCTTCTGACTAAATTTTCAATTAAAAACCAGCAAATTTAAAGGCGAGTCAAAATCCCAAACAGACTTGATTATCTTTTTATCCAAAAAAAAAGTCAAACAAATTTGGCCAAAATTCTTCTTACTACTTAATGACACAATTTTCAAGACTTTTTTCGAAATATGTGCTATATATCAAATATCAGCTTTTCTTTAAATTGAACTCTTTTATTAAAATAAAATTAATATTTATATCTAGCACAGGTCTTATCAAGCTGCAAAATTAGTTAAAGATTTTCACTTGATAAAAACGTCAAACAATTTAACTCTGATTTTCTATCATTGTCAGCAGATATTCAAAAATTATCGTTTTAGTTATCAAGTTACACACCTAAGCCATTAACTAAATGTGACATATGTAAATGGGTCCAAGCAATCTTGAGATCTTTGGGTCTGTACCGAAATCCGATTAAGATTGCGCGATTTTACAATGCAATTTCAAGCAGTCCAATTTGGACTCAAATTGCCCTATAAACATTAACCTTGGAAAAGCATAAAAGTTTCTATTGACAGATCTTAAATGCCACGCCAAGTCATCTGATTGTAACATTATCTACGCCTATTAAAATATCTCTACATTTTGCCTATGACAATAAATCTTCTGCCATATTTAGATAAATTAAAGATTTCACATTTAAGATTTTAAATTAACTAGCAAAGTATTTAAATTCTGTTCGAATGATTAAATTATGTGTCAGCTGCTGTGAAACCTAAGACATGCCCAAATTTATGCAAAGTCCGCCTACAAACTGAGCACAAAATAAAAATATTATCTCTAGAGATTTGCATATGAAAGGGCGCTAAAATATTAAACTGACCAACACGGCCAACAGTCCCTTAAAAGGTTTAGAAAAAAGCCGCTTTCAACACTTGAAGCGACCTAATGCCATTTGATATATTGAGTTCTTTCCATACTGAAGCTATAAAAACTTACCGATTAGCCGCAACACCTCGTGAAGATTCAAAAAGAGATTCAAATGTGCTCGGCCGCTGCTTAGTAGCGTCAAGAATAATCCAATTGTAAGTATGCCTTTTAAATTGGCCATTGTTTTTAACACTTTAAGCTTGTTTGGGGCTTCCAAATGTTTGAAACAATTGCTGAGATTGCTCTTAAAAAAACACTTGCAAACAATTTACTATGTTTCACTGTGTTTCGTGTTTTTCTGCTTCTTTCAAATTGCGCGCATTTTTAAATTTTCATTACAATTTTTTCCAATAAATAATAATTTATTTGAAAATTAAACTTTGCCTGCATTTGGCACTAGGCTAAAAAATTTTGCGGCACATGACAAATTCCAATTCGAATTACGCGTAACGATTTTTAGTCGTTGCTGTTGTCGTTTTTTTTAGTCGCAAACTGCACTACACTTTGAATGAAATAACACCAAGACAATTTTTCAGCCTGTCGTTTTTCCGTAACGAATTTTCGCTGATGTGCGCACCGTGACGATTTTCCGACGATTGCAGGCAACAAATTCCAAACACAAGACAACTTTGAATACAAGCGCCAGTGCTGCCAGCTGCAAGTATTACAGACGTTTGGCAACACCAAGGCGCAGCGTTAATGCGAAATGTTAACATATTTTATGCTAGCTGTCTCACAATTTGTACAGCATTCTTTAGTGCGCAGCTACTCGCACTTGTGCATGTCAGCAGCTACTTGGCACTAAAGCGCCATCTAACGTTTAATTGTGTGACTAATATAGCTGGAGAAAAGATTGCGCTGACTAAGTACGTATAACAGTTGGGCAGGGGAAGTGTGGACTTTAAATATTTGATTTGAAAATATTTCTGGATTTTGTCCTTTGTTTCTTCAAGATGCCAACGGATGTAAAAAGATTTATTTATTTCTGGATGCTTCCTAAAACTAATACTTATTAGTTAAATATATCTTAATTTATTTCCAAAATAAATGTTTGCATAGAAAAATGTCGGCATCATGGTTCATAGTCTGCAGTTCGTACCCGATTTTAAAGAAGTTAGAAA